>QGMK01000098.1:0-44396 GCA_007825345.1 Lachnellula suecica | reverse complement strand
CCCCCCCCCCCCTGACCGGCCGCGGCTACAGGCCTCCTCCGGCCACCAGGGCCGTCTGTGCAACAAAAGACAACTTCGTCATTGCCAGGGGAGTGGTATAAAACTATGAGTCGTGGGGCAATATCATTTTGAATATCTATATCTGTCATTGAAGTCCTCCTTTTATTTGAGCTGTCAAATCCTTATACTTCTTGAATAGGGCACTGTATCTGAGTAATACAGTCAGCGTATCAGTATGTAATCGCAGTTCTAGGACTATCAGGACCCCCAGTCCTGATTCTAATATGTCTTCATTGTATAATGCTCGTCACAGCTCATACATATACACAGCATATCGGCTTCCAATTTGATTCATCTAATCTATCCTTTTCTCCTACGAGGTCGAGTACTGGCTCTTCAGCAGCTTCGCGATTGTCGTGAGCTGGATGTTGCTGGTGCCCTCATAGATGGCCCCTATCTTGCTGTCTCTCCACATCTTCTCCGCAATGCCCTCCCTCACGAACCCCATACCGCCCATCCACTCAATAGCGAGCCCGCTCACTCTGCCAGCAACCTGTGACGCATACAGCTTCGCCATCGCTGCATCTTGAACGAAGTTCTCGCCCGCTTCCTTCTTCCGCGCTGCGTTGTAGACCAGAGCTCGCGCTGCTGCAATTTCTGTATAGGATTGGGCAATCTGGTGCTGCATGCCCTGGAAATCGCCCACAAGCTGTCCGAATTGCTTTCGGTCGTTCCACACGTATCTGAGGAATGTTAGTATCTGACAAAGATGCTGGTATTTGTGATCAGCTTACTTGGCGGCGTTTTCAAAAGCCCCAAGAGCTAGACCTGTCATCTGCGCGGCAATGCCGATTCGCCCCTCATTCAACAGAGCAATCGCATATTTGTAACCCTGGCCTTCCTCGCCCAGCAAATTGTCTTTGGGGATTTCGACATCGTCGAAGTTCAGTACGCACGTGCTGCTGGCCTTGATACCAAGTTTCTTCTCCTTCTTAGCTATCGAGAAGCCCTTCGTGCCCTTCTCAACCACGAATGCTGTGATGCCCTTGTAGCCCTTGCTGTGATCGAGGTTGGCGAAGACAATGAAGAAGTCCGCCTCCATGGAGTTGGTAATCCACATCTTGCCCCCCGAAATCTTGTATCCCGAATCGGTCTTGGTAGCCTTCGTAGCCAGGGCAAAAGCATCTGATCCCGAAACAGGCTCAGAAAGACAGAAAGAACCTATTCACCATCAGCCGAAATCCCACTTTCACTTTCATCTGAAGAAGATATCATACCAACAGTATTCGTAGCCAACCTAGGTAACCACTTCTTCTTCAACGCCGTACTTCCATACTTCAACACCGCCGTGTTAACCAGCGTATTATGCACATCCACCATCACACTAACACTCGGATCCACCCTCGCCAGCTCCTCAATGCCCACAATCGCCGCCGTAAAATTCATGCCAGCGCCACCATACTCCTCGGGAATCTCAACGCCCATAAGACCCTGCTCAAACAGCTGCTCCACGACCGCCGGGTCCATAGCCTCATTCTCGTCCATCTCGCGCACCTTGGGCCCGATGATGTCCGTGGCGAACTTGGAGACTGAGTCGGCCATTGCGGCTTCGATCTCGGAGAGGTGCGTGATGGGCGTGGGAGGGATGGAGCTGATGTCGATGGCTTCGTCGCGGCGGCGGGCGGTGGCGGAGAGGGTTCTTGCACTGTTTTTAAGGTTAGAATATACATATACGAGGAGGATTCAAGGGGACATACTGTTGTTGACCTATCCTCACTGCTCTGGCATTTCTGAGAGCTGGACGAGCTGTACATGTTGCCCGCTGGACCGCGGGGCGCAGCGCCTTGACAATGGATGCCATTGTGTAATTCTAATTGAAAGGAGACTGCGTTCAGGAAAGACAAATGAGAGGTTGACGGGAGAGAGAGCTCAAATCTGAGCTTGTGGCAATACACTAGATTGCAAGATAGATCATTGCACGAGTCGCGAATAATACCTATTGAAGGAGGCGGTTGGAGGCGGTATAATTCCCGGAGCCGTCGACCTCGGCAACACATGCCCGAGTCTGGGGAAGTTGAGGCTAGCTAAAGGGTGTATCGGCCTCGATAAATATGGATAAATGAATCAAAAGAAAAAGAGACAGTTTCCTTCCTTGCTTTCACTTTCGATAACTAGTAGTGCAATATTAATTGGTGTAGACAGGTGGTGCTTTTCCCCGCCTTCTATCACATGCTATTCACACCTAGAGATAAAAATACATAGAGATTCAAAGACATTTGAATATCTTTGCTCCTGCGACACTTCAATTTACACCACCTATTAAGTGATTGTTACAAAAGAGTGAATGCATTGTCCCCTATTACCCTTCAAATTATACCCTTCTAATTATGCCCCTCCCAAAGAAGTCTATTCCAAAGCCCAATATATTAAAACCAAAATAATAGAACGCCCATGTCCTAAAGTCATTTGGACCCCATGGTATCTTCCGCAACGCCATTCAGCCATGTCCCAGCGTCTATCCAAAAGGACTAAGCGCCACAGCACCTCCGCTAATACGTCAATCAAAAGTCAGAAAACTCCATTCCAACCAAAAGAAAAAGACCGATTTTTCAAAATTTTATCCTCCTCCTTTCTACCCAAAGCTATGTATGGAGCTTACTCGGTCCTCTTTCTGCCCTTCGTGAGACCATACCAGCAGAGCATCATAACTGCGAAAAGGCCAATAGCAATAGGATGCAAGACGAACGTCCCAACAGCCTGCGCCAATATGCCCGTCGTGAAGGGCGCAAACGCACCCCCAGACGATCCAAACGCACTAATAACACTCAAACTGCTGACCTGCTCCTTACGTGGAATCGCCCTCGAGAGAACAACCGTCGCGCACGGATACACGGGTCCCAATAAGAGACCGACGAGCGCAATAGCGACGGCGTCGCCGATGATATTCGGGACTTGCCAGACGAGCAGCTCGAAAACGGCGGCGCGACCACCATACCGTAGACGAAGATCTTCTCGCCGATCTTGTGGGCCGGGTGCGAGAGGAGGAAACGCCCGATCGTGATGCCGCCCCAGAAACCGGCGGTTACGTAGCCGACCTTTGAGATGTCTCCGTGCCGGGTGGCGATTAGGAAAGAAATCACCCATCCAGAGATGGATACTTCAGCGCCTTGGTAGGCAAAAATGAAGAGAGCACCGAGAATCACGGTCCTGGACTTGATCGCTTTCCACATGGTGGCTAGCTTTCCGGATTCCTTGGGCTGAGGTGGAAAAGCTGGAAAGTCTTGGGTCCGAGAGGCGACTCTTTGGACTCTGTTAAGTAATGGCTGCCCGGATTCGGCTTCGTAGTTCCAGAATGACCATCCAGCGAAAGCAAGGTTGAACAGCGCGATAGACAGGGTAAGTAGATAGTATCGACTCCAGAGCAAGCCACCGGAGGTGACCATGGAAGTTGCAATAATAGGACCAATAGTTCCTCCAAGGCCGTATGATCCATGCATAGCTCCCAGCATCGTCGTTCCGTTCTGTAAATTGGCTGCAAATGTATTCCCCATAGCGAGAAAAATTGACATTCCTACGCCGAGGAAGAAGAAAGATACAACAATGACCGGGAACGGCGGAGTGCAGACAATTGCCACATAGCCCAAAGCTACCAAGGACTGTGCAAACATCAAAGTCTTTGCTCTACCAAATCGAGCTCGGATAGCATCGACAAAGAATGCAGCCGAAATGAAACCCAACGCATTAGTGACGAAAATTAAAGACACAACTGCGTATCCAATATTATATTCCCTGATAACGTTGTTAGTTGTTACAATATTTGAGGGTGCAAGAGGACGTACTTTTCAACGTAAGGAAGCAGCGCTCCAGGCGCCGAATCACTCAGTCCATTACCAAAGTTCAACAAACAGACAGAGGCCATCCGAAACCTGTTCATAGGCGGGTTGCTAAAGCTTTGCATGGCATACACCCCATCTTCTTCGCCCGGCGTCGGACTCGGAGGTCTGCTCATCTCAAGGTCGTTGGGTGTCCTGGGAGTCTGATAGCCAGACGGCGTGGTAGTTCCCCCAGACTCGAAACCCCAAGGGCCATTGAGCTTTTTACCCCACTGAAGGGTTTCGAGCTCAATGGGGTTCGGTCCATTGCCTTGGGGGACAGAGTGATAATTTTTCTGAACAGCCTTTTGAGGAGCGATGGGAGTAGCATGTGCTTCCCCACTGTTCGAAGACGACTCGACGTCGATAAACGCACCGAAAGCGTGAGACGTCATATTGGCCTAGATATGTTTACATGTACCAGAAATTGGCCAAAGAGGTCGTAAAATATATAGATGATGGTAAGAAAGGTAAGAAGTGTGGGAGACGGAAATCGAGAGATATATGGCTGATGAAATACCCTAGGAAATTTCTCCAGTCTAGATAAGAAAATATCGGACCCTTGAATCGCCATTGTGAACTAATAATGATGTATGGTGCGCAAGCCGCCATGAACCGTCCATTTTCCGACCCATATTTGAACTCCTAGTGGCCGATAAATAGCCTGCGGGAAGCAAGAGTGGAGAAAGCTTCACATGGGATGTGTGATTCACGCCCAACGCATACATTATCTTGGTAAGAAATGAGGGGCCAGGCTGCTGAAAAATCAATCTTTGAAAATTTTGAGGTGCGGTGTGGTCAGAACCTGTCTCGGAGAACCTTCCAAAGCAAATCAAAGGAAGGCGGGGCGGAGATACTATGATCCGTAGCTCCCGCAGCAAATAAGAATGTTGAACGGCCCAAAACCGGTAAATAGGATTTTGACAATAGAAAGTCTCCGATCAGATTCAATCTCCCACATTCGCAGCTTGTACTTCTACTCCCGCTCCGACTTCCCCGCTCTACCCACAACAACAATCAATCGACATGGGGAAACCAAAGCGAAACGTCTTCGCGGCCGCCGAAGAAACCTCTACCCCACCCTCAGCCTTGACACCTACCCAATCGATTGCGCGCGTTGTCAAGGCCGAAGGAAATAGCCTCTACTTATGTACTCTTCCCGATAAGAAGAACGTTCTCGTCGAGCTCCCATCGCGGTTCCGGAATACGATTTGGATAAAGAATGGCGGGTATGTCTTGGTCGACACCGCAGGAGCTGAGGTTCGCCAGAACAAGATCGATGGGGAGATCATAAACGTTGTTCGTGATGAGCATATGTGGCGGAAGGAGCCATATTGGTGAGCTTGCCCTCTGCAGCAGTCAGCAGGCCTTTGCTAACTATCTTTTGTCCCAGGCCCAAGGAGTTCGCCAAAGCATCGGCGTATCCTGAAGACTCTGACGAAGAAGAATCCACGGTCGGCAAGATGCCCCCATCATATGACTCGGAGGAGGAATAAGGTTGATATTGAAGCTTCCACCAACGCTCAAGTAAGCTTCTTGCTCGCGCCCCCTTCGCCTTTCGGATTCACAAAATCCCTACGAGTACCCCACCAAACGCTTGCAACGGTAGTAAGCAACACTCCAACTACCACCATCGAACTCGCATCAGTGCTGGGATACACATTCCATGCCCATTCTTGAACTGCCCATAAAGTATACTGGAGAATCGGGTGCATTCCGCTGCGCCAAAGGAGGAAAGGCGTAGCCAATGCGATGTAGGAATAGAACTGGTAGTGGAGGGACCGCGCAAAGAGCATGCCGATGGCATTAGCGGTCAAAATAGTCGTAAGGATGAAATTCGGGCTGATTCGAATCGATATCGCATGTTGCATCTTCCCAAGAGGCTCTTCCCATTTCAGTGCATTTCCAATTAGTTCCTTAAGCGGTTTCTCGGCAGGTCTGAGCCACCTGGTTGTGATGAAAAGTATGAGAGCACTGATATGTCCTACGAGAAGTGTAATCGAGAATTCCTTGCTCGAGAATGTCTCTTCTCCCACAAACCTCCAATTGACTGTCCATTTGAACATGAATTGTCTCGAAAACTCGAAAGCGCTGCTCAAGTATCCGGTTAGATTACTCGGTAGGAACGGGAAAGCAATGATGACCTGTAGCTGGATCATCATCCATGCCTGCTTCAAGCTGGCTTGAACACCTCGGGCCAAGAAGAGCATAACTCCAATGGAAGGAAGAGCCAGTAGCAACGTCATTTTGATACCCACTCCCCAACTGTATGCCAAACTACCCAGTGTCCATAGCCTGCGTTGGAAAGTATAGATAGCGATCCAGAGGGAAAAAACCGCGAAACAGTCGTTAAATAGGCGGAGGACGAAGATACTGTGAAGACGTTTCGAAAGTATGAGCATAGGGAATATATACAGAGGAGCCTATAAAGATAACAAGTTAGCAAGATAATATACTTTCCGCACTGGTTCTAAGAAATCCATTACCTTTGCCCGCCTGTAACACGCCATTACTGTAGCAATCGTAGCTAGATACAAAACGCCAAATATCCGCTGCGCAAGCAAAATATTCGCCCCCTTATTCGTGATATGATATAAAGCCCAGTAAATATAAACATGCGCGGCAGGATAGACCAGCGGTCCTGTCGCTCCGGTGAGCTTGGTGTAATCCGTCTCCCCTTTCACATACAGCTCAACTTGCTCCATATACGTCGTCCAATCAATCTCTGTATCTGCAATGATCCCAAGTTAGTTCAAAACCCAAACGCGCATTGGCACCAGAGCTTACAAGCTATTTTTGAAATGATGGCGCTGGTAAGCAGCGCATCTGCGAGCAGCAGTAAAGGAGGTCCATATTTCGAGAGCGGATGATCAAAGAGAGCAATACTCTTTGCTTGTCGGAGAAGATCGATATGCCCCGGGGTCTCGTTTGCGTCTGCCATGGTTTCTTCTGCGTGGTTTGCGAATTGGCAAGTTGGTTGATACTGAAAGCTCGGGAGTGGCGCGGACGAGCTGTCTTGAGCTTCGGCACTAGCCCGAGACATTAACCACTCCACCATAAAAGTACACAGAACGAACGGAACTATTTTCGGACCAGAACTCAGCTGCGGAGCTTAAAATCGGTAGATATGTTCTCTCTAAGAACCATAGCAGCTCGAAGGGCACCCAAGGCTCTCTGCATGCAATGCCTCAAGCTCTCTCGACCCCTCAGCTCTAGAGCTATCAAAACCTCCCACCAACGTCCGACTCCATTCCTCCCTCAAACCTCCTTCTCCGCGCAGCTCCTCTCTAGAAACTACGCAAGCAAAACATCTGCGGACGAGATCATGGAAGAGCTGCAAGACCAATACGCGACTGCGAGAGACGAGTTCGAAATCGCGACGGAGGAGACGGAGAAGAAGAGTCTGTATGGGCCGGATGATAGGAAGGCTGCCCGGGAGGAGTTGGAAGCTTTGAAGGAGATGTACGAGGAGGCTTTGGAGGGGAAGGATGGCGAGGAGGTGAAGAGACGGATTGGGCAGCGGATTAGGGAGTTGGATAATGCGGTTGAGGCGTTGGAGCAGTCGGCGCTCGAGGATTAGGAATGTATTCACGAGCCGGGATGAAACAAACGAATGTAGGTTATGGACTGAGTACGTGTGGAAGTCTGGCTTTCGGGAAATGTGAATATCGAAATTCCAGAGAAAGGTCATTTGAAATCAGTTGATGAGGCAGATGTATCATTTATGTACACTCTATTGGCAAAGGATCTATATGCTCTCTATGATTTATGTACCATCTATCCAGATAACCTCTAGTTCTTGCTATTACCTCCCTTCTTGAAGACCTCGTATCCCTCAGCGGCGACTTTCTTGACATCAGTCTCGCCAGCTGCAATTTTCTTTACTGTAGCCAAGATCGATGACCAGTCCTCAAAGATCGTGAAAGGAACGTCCTGCTTCACACAGTATGTGACAAGATCTATGATTGTCAGTTATCAGGCTTCTCAGGGGGAACAGGCAGCTTACCGTGGCCCTTCTTTGCGAACAGCAGGTCCGTCTCCTTAGCAGCAGAAAGATCCGAGACTCCATCACCGGCGTAGAACATGACAGGTCGCTCTGGAAGGTCGGCGTACTGTCTGATCTCTAGAGACTTGTCATGGCCAAAGTGGCTATATAAGTTTCGTTAGCCACAGTCTCTCTCTCTCAACAATAACACTTTAGGTAGAAACTCACCTATCATCGTGGAAGACAATCTGCCATCCTCCCTCCTCATTAATGCTCTTCCCATTCCTCGGCGCAACATCATTGGCAACAATCTGAATTTCCTCTGCTTCGGGCCCCAAAAGATGAACCAAAAGCGCTCTAATAATTGGCACCATTCCACTGCTCAAAACCACAACCGGAATATTGTTCTGTCTAGCCCAGTCGTAGAACTCCTTGAAGTGAGGATCCAACTTGATGTTCTCCACCAGCGTCTTTATGCACTTATCATAAGGCGTCTTGACGCTGTCCATCATGCTCTGGAAAGAGTCCCGGAAGGACATCTTGTCGTGCAGGACGTCTTGGTTACCCTGTTTGCGGAGCTTCTCGCCATAGCCAAGGTTATCGGTGAGGAAGTCGTTGGAGTCGCGCGTGGTGATGGTGCCGTCGAAGTCGGAGAAGAAGATGAATTTGGGGTTGGTTTTCATTGCGGGGAGAGTTGAGGGTGCCATCTTGAGAGATTGGATATGTGCTCTGTATTATGGCTAGAATTGGCTTCAAATTCAACAGCTTTTCGGAGAACGACTTGGGATTGGGTTGTTGGAATTGCAAATTTTCAATGGAAGGAACAACAGACTGACCTGAAGTAAGGGAAATTGAGTCAGGAAGTCACAGATCTATCCAAAGTATGAGCTAGAAAAGATGAACTGGCTCAACAATAAACTTATGTAGCGAAAGGCGGAGGAAATGGTGGGGGTTGTTTTCACCCCTCCAAAGCGCTTGGATGTGGGTCCTCTTGGCGGAAACTGAACCTCAAATTGAAAAGCTTCACGGGGCCACGCAGCGCCGGACCACGACGCCCAAGAAAGCCATGCAACCACTGGCTCGAACCGTTCCCAGGCTCTTCTTGTTCGATTTCCTGCCATCATCTACAGCTTCACGCACAATCCGAATTGCCAATCGGCCATCCTTCCGCCCATCAACCTGCCTGCAATGTAAAATCCGCATCCAGACACGCCGCTATGCCGATTCTCCCAAACCTCCTCAGTCGGAGCCAGGCCCTCCTGACCAAAAGCCAAAGCCCTCTACCCTTCCAGAAGAAGCTCCAACAGACCTTCCTTCCGCAGAAGAAGGGCGACGAAGCCAAATCTCGAAACGCTTCTCCCATCTCATGGATCACATGCAGGGCAACATCTTCATAGCCTCGCAGCGCATCAACGATCTAACCGGCTACTCCGGCATCGAGGCCCTGAAATCCCGCATCACAACCCTCGAAAAACGCGTGCAGGAAGCCCAAGACGCCGTGCGGGCCTCGAGAGTCACCTATAAGACCACGGTTGCGGACCGTGCCGCTACGCAGAGGGAAGTCACTGGTCTGTTGGCGAGGAAGGATACATGGACGCCTACGGATCTGGAGCGCTTCACGTCGCTGTATCGTATGGATCATACCAATGAGCAGGCGGTGCAGGAGTCGGCGACGCGGCTGGCAGATGCGGAGAGGGAGGCGGAACATGCGGCTGCTAAGCTGAGTAGCAGTATACTGAGTCGCTACCATGAGGAGCAGATTTGGAGTGACAAGATTAGACGCATGAGTACGTGGGGGACTTGGGGGCTGATGGGCGTGAATGTGCTGTTGTTTTTGGTGTTTCAATTTGGATTTGAACCCTGGAGAAGGAGGAGGTTGGTGCATGGGTTTGAGGAGAAGGTTAGGGAGGCGTTGGAGAAGGAGAAGATTGCACATTTGGAGAGTCACGATGTGCAGAAGGTGGAGGAGATTCCGTTGGATGGCATTGTTGCGGCGGGTGTGCAAGAGTTGCAAGAGGAGATTGAAGATGGCAAGCCGGGTTCCGAGCCTGCTGTTGACGCAGTTGTGGCTAGCATCAGGGGCGAGCAAGAAGAGAATGCTGCCCTTGATGCTGCAGAGATGCACGTGCCTCAAGCCCTTCTGGATATGAGGAAGCCAGAGACCTGGACCGTCGCTGCAAAGGATCTGTTCAGTGAACGGATTGTGCAGATGCGGAAACAAGATGTTACAATTATTGCATTAGAAGGAGTTGCTACGGGGGCAACCATAGTTGCGATATTCGCCACTCTTCTTCTTCGCCATTCATAGGCAAATATTGTATATAATCATAGATATGTATATTAAAAGAATACCCCACCGCACATGTTGTGTCTAGTATGCTCCCGCCCTCTGGCTATAGCTTGGCTTGGGAGACAAAGCTGGCTCTTCCATAGATGTCCAGACTGGTGTTCCAGCTTCCAAGGTGAAGTTTGTCAACTGAGCCCCTGAAGCTTGTTGAGCCCATAGCTCAATAGCAAGCCAGTTTTGACCGTGGTAGTTCAAGATGCCTAAGATCGTTAGCCGCCGCCGGATCAATCTTTGAAGAAAGGAAGTCTTACCTTGAGGCACTGGGAAGGCCGACTGCGGTCCGATGTTATTGACATACTTCCCAAATTGATATCCATTAACCCAAAGTTGAGCCCTGTAATCAGCAACACTCCCATTGATCGTCGTGTTTCCAAAGTTAAACGACAGCGGGATGTCATAGCTCTTCGGCAGATCCAAACTGAAGCTAGTTTGATAGAAAGCAACTCCAGCAGTCTCAATGCCCTTCTCCGGCGTTCCCGCAACCCAGTTGTGATTGGGTGGGTATGGCTGCGTGAAGCCTTGTCGCTCAGCATACAAACCGCCTTCGTTCAGCGGTCCTCTGACTTTGTCGATGTAGGATTCGCCTCCAAGGTTTCCGGTGAGCTTCCAGGTGATGTCGGATTGCGCATGGCCACTGAGTGAGTAGTTGAGGATTCCGCGGGGGTCCTTCATCTCATCCGGTCCTACGACCCAGTTCTCGTCCAAGCCGTTATTATCAATTACGACAGTGAAAATGTAGGACTTTCCGGCTGCGAGGTTGGGGAGTGTGTATGAAGAATTCCAGGCTGATGAGGCGTCGATTCCAGGCCATGAGCCGATGTAGGTAGAGTTCAACCAGACTGATGATCCAAAGGCACTTCCTCCTTGCGTGCTGATCTTGAAAGTGGACTCGTTTCCGGTAGCGGTAAAGTGGCCTCTATAGATCAGAACTCCTGTGTGGTAGCCGTAGTCGGAGCTGTACAAAGAAGTGGGAGTATGCAAAGTGTTTGGATTATTGGTTGAGTTATGGTCAGCAGCTGTCCACGCGGAGTCGTCGTAGGTTGACTTGATTTCTGGAAGATTGTCGAGGTATTTCCAGTCTAGGGTTGAAAGGTCAGGAATACTGAGTGTTGGCTTCGTGTACTTGAGTGTAGATGTCCATTCGCCAGTCACGGGGTCCGTAGTGAAATTGAGCTTCACGCTGTTGAAATGAAGGTCTTTGGTGCTGGAAGGTGCTCCAATAACCTTAATTGGTACAGTTGCGTTGAGATCTCCAGTGATATGAAGAGCGGTTCCCTGTATGTAAACGGAGCGCACAAGGTAGCCGGCCTCGACAATCACGGATGTTCTGTTTTCGATGTTGGAAGTACTTCGTCTCATTAGCTTTGGATACTCTCAACATGGAAGAGGATAAGCTTACTAAGCACCCCAAGCATCTGTTCGAACGAAATCGGGAACCCAGTAGTTATACGCTGTGTTACGGTCAAGGATATACACCAAAAGGTCGCCAACTTGAACAACCTGGCGAGTAGACGATGTCTGCCAGTTGAGGATCGTCGAACCATTGGTGCTCTTGCTGGTGACTCCGGTTCCTTCAACTTGCTTCGCTAAGCTAGATGTAACAACGGCCAATTCATGTTGCTCTCCAGGACCGCCATAGACTACTAAGACAGACTTCTTATCGAACTTCTTCCAGGTGAAAATCTCAGCACTAGAGTAGAGGAGTGTAGTGCCACCAAGATCGTAGTCCGTGACGTGGAATTTGGAGTCTCTGCCACTCAGGGTCAAACTACCACCCAGTTGAGGGATAGACAGAACTCCTTGGCTAGTATTCAGGCTCAATTTGTAAGTCGATGAGGTAGTCTGTTGGTAGTCTGAATGTCTGACCACACTAAGCTGAGAGTAAGCATGCGCATTTTAGACAATATGAAGCAGGATAGGTGAGAATCTGCAGAACTGGATATCTTACTAGAAGTTTGTAGCAGTTCCGTTACCACGCAATGGTGTCGTGAAAATGGTAGATGAGTCGGTATAAGTGCCATTCACACCCGTGCCAACTGACGCTGTAAGATACGCAGGCGAGACCTTAAGGAAGTTTGCTTCGAGTTTTAGCTCGCTGTACTTCTCCCGGTAGATCTCACGGTTCTCGGCGATGCTAGATCCATAATCATAACTAGTATATCCACCTTCACTTTATTAACATCGGCAATATCCTAGAGCTACTGCAAACTTACCTGAATGACCTAGATTTCCCCAGTTCCTGTTTATAGCATGTTAGCAGTGATACGCTGATACGGCTATAGGTCTGAGAAGAAATTGCCACAGCCGGTTGGGTATTCTCTACGTGACAACAAGCCCTGCACGACAAAGAGGGAAATTTTCTGGAAGGGTAACATACGTTCCACCATCTATTCAGTGTTAGCTAACGGGCATTGGAAACAAGAGGTGCCTTACAAATCATGTAAAGGTTCAGCAAAGTAGCACCGGCAGCAAAGTCGTTTTTGTAAAACACTCGCTCGAATTCCATGTTCAGAAGCACAGAGCATTGTGCAAACCCCTGGATTCATTAGCTTAGAGTCCACTCTTCTGTCTCCAACAACAAGACTTACAAGTCCACCCCAAGGGTCGAAAGCACCTCCCTGGAATTCGTTTAGAGAGTAGAATGTCGAGGGACTATCTATCTCGTGCGTCGCGTGAAAATACGTCGGGAGGTTTCCTGCAGGCCAGGTGTACGGGTTGGCGCAATCAAAACCAAGAGGGTAACTGTCATGTCCATAGATATTGACATCACCCTCCGTTGATCCTTGCCAGATGGTACCGGGTGCGAAGATTCCTTGGGGAGCTGTAGCAATTTAAAATTCGTCTTTTCTTTTGTCGGTAATATGAAGAAGGACTTACATGCATCGTTCGTGATTAACGGAACAACAATCCCAGCATCATAAAGCTGCTTTTTGACATACGCAAAATAGACTGGGTCTGGGAAGCCTCCAGTAACGGGCCCATCAGAGCCAGTGTACTCGTTCTCAGGCTGGACAAGTATAACTGGTCCTCCATTTGTGATCTGCCCCTTAGCAATGACCGCCCCAATGTTCGCCATGTAGTTATCAGTGGCAGCAAGAAAGTCTGGCGCACGAGTTCGAAGTTGACCCTTGACACGCTGAAGCCATCCGGGGAAACCACCGCCACTTGATTCAGCATTGATGTACTGCCATGGATTAGAGGAAGAGCCTTGTATGATAGATCCGACTTACAGGGCCTGGTCTAGCAATCAGGTAAATTCCCGCTTCCTTTGCCGCCTCGAAGAACGGCTCGAAAGCAAAGATACCTTCAGCTGTATAGTTGCCTGGCTGGCCTTCAAGCAGTGCCCAATGGACATAGAATGAGACGGCATTGAACCCCAATGCCTTGACTTTTTGGAAAACATCGAGCCAGAGATCAGGAACTGGGAGTCGGTAGGGGTGGAATTCGCCCGAGAATACCATGACCCGCTCGCCGTAGACTATCAATGAATGTTCATCATATGTCACCTATTGAGATTATGAGAATTGAAAGCTCAAAGCAATTGGAATCCTGCTAGTTGGAGAGGAGGCTTACTAGGTCCTGCAGCCCATCACTTTCCCGCTCAATCTTCATGTGCTTTCCGCCAATTGTCAAGGCAGCAGCTTGCGCCGCGAGGGCAGCGACGGCGAGGGTGCGTAGAAACTTCATACTGGTAGAGAATCGAATGAAATTCGGCACTACTGCCATGTGAAAGTTAACAGCAGGAGCTGCATTATATATTCTACTCAAGCTTGCGGATAATTGACCCTGTTGAACCCCTCAAAAACATGCAATTCATCTTGGTAAATATGGAGCGAGTATGCGGAGAGAGCTTGACTAGCACTGAAAAAAGATGGAGCAATCCCTACCTGGAGGGGTATGCTCAGGTACACAAGCCATGCACGTCCAGATGAAGTGCCGAATCAACGCGGGGTAGGGAGATGCGGTGACCTGTCACAGGCTTGCACCCTTGCAGCGCCTCTTCCGGGGCCACCGCTCGGGATAACATTGTTAAGAGCTCTTGGCTCTTACAGATTTAGCCATCCCCGAGAAAGTGACGCTATTCAGGGCTGATACAAACGCGCCAATCGGATTAATCGTGCCCCCGCTGGAATGTCCGGCCGGTATACAGATTTTCCGTCATTGAGGAGCAATACCAAACTATATTGGATCTGATCAATGGTAAAAGTCAAAAGGCGCACTTGGATAGTGATCTGTCCGAAAAAGTCCCCGTACGAAGTTACGTACAAAAGAAGCGGGTAGTCGTACACGCTACCGGAGTGAGAACAGGGGCTGACTTTCCCCGGATAGGCTCTCGGTACCGAAAGTCTTCAATGCCTGATTTATATGTGCCACAATTTGCTCGAAATAAGTAGCAGATGTCGAAAGTACAACTACGTAACCCAAAGAACGTTTGCACCTAGGTCTTCCAAAGCATGTGATGCGTTGAAAGGGCGCTGCGGGTTTATAGTACAATAGTATGGTCCTGTATAAGTGGTAGATTAGACGTATTGCAGCTTTAGTATATGTCCCATATTAACATTTGTTTTGGAGAGATGCGTGCTACTTAATTACGTTTGAAGTCGTCGGATATTGTCACTGTAAAGGTCAGCGAAACGACCCCATTGAAGAGAAGATCTATGATATATGACTATGAACCCCCATGAAGAAACGCCGAAGAGCACAAAGGGTATCCAATGTTAAATAACATCGAGGTGCTTAAGGTTCCACTAAATTTCCCTACTCCATCTCGATGGTACCAGGGGGCTTGCTAGTCAAATCATACTCGACCCGACAAACACCATCAACCTCGTTCACAATTCTAGTGGAAACCCTCTCGAGAAAATCCCAATCAAATCTAAAGATATTCGCCGTCATGAAGTCCGTCGTACAGACAGCCCGCAGCGAGATAACTTGCTGGTGTACGCGCTTGTCACCCATCACGCCTACGGCCCGGACAGGCAACAGTGCTGCAAACGCCTGGCTAATCTGGTCGTACAGGCCCGCGGCTTTGATCTCTTCGATGAAAATGTAGTCTGCCTTACGCGCGATGGCGACTTGCTCGCGGGTAACCTCGCCTAGAACACGGATGGCGATGCCAGGGCCCGGGAATGGGTGCCGCATCACCAACTCGTGTGGGATGCCGAGTTTGCGGCCCATTTCGCGCACTTCGTCCTTGAATAGTTCGCGAAGGGGCTCAATGAGTTTCAGACCTTGGCCGTTCATCATTCGCTCTGGGAGACCGCCGACATTGTGGTGAGTTTTGATGGTTGCGGACGGGCCTTTGAAGGAGATGCTTTCGATAACGTCGGGGTAGAGCGTTCCTTGAAGGAACCACTCGATTTTCCCTGCTTTGGGAGAGTTTGCGGCTGCCTTCTCAATCTTGAGAGCTTCGGCTTCGAAGACATCGATGAAAGTGCTGCCGATAAATTTGCGCTTGGCTTCCGGGTTGTCTGTGATACCTTTCAGGCCGTCGAGGAAAAGATCTGAAGCGTCGACCACGGTCAAGTTGATGCCCAGATGCTCAGTCAAAGTCTTCTTGACTTGTTCGCATTCGTTGAGGCGCATGCATCCATTGTCGACGAGGACAGCGTGGAATCGATCACCAATGGCTTCATGCATAAGTTTGGCCGCGACTGTTGAATCTACTCCTCCACTGACTGCTCCAAGAACCTGCCCTTTCTCTCCTACCAATGCTCTAATTCTGGCAACCTCCTTGTCCAAAAACTTGTCCATGGTCCAATCTTGCTTAGCCTGACATATACCGACAGCGAAGTTCTCTAGTAACTTGATTCCCCGTGGTGTATGTGTGACCTCAGGGTGGAATTGGATTCCGTATAATGGCTTCGTCTCATGCGCAATACCGGCGAAAGGAGCATTCTTGGTAGTCGCAATAATATGGAAGGAAGGAGGAAGCGCCCCCAATTTGTCACCGTGAGACATCCAGACTTTTAAATCGTCCTCCAAGCCGTGGAAGAGCTTGTCTACGTGACCATTGAACCTCTTGGCTTGTAAATCAGCATGGCCATATTCTCTTTCTGTTCCCGCAACGACGTTCTTGCCGTGGTGCCAAGCTATCTCTTGTAATCCATAGCATATCCCGAGGATTGGTACTCCGAGCTCGAACATGGCGGGGTCGACATGAGGGGCACCCTCTTCGTAGACAGAGTATGGGCCTCCTGACAGAATGATTCCTTTTGGCTTCCAGGAAAGATCGGCCAGCTTCTGAGTACACGGGAGCATCTCAGAGTAGACATTCAGTTCGCGCAATCGTCTCGTAATGAGGTGAGTATACTGGGAACTGCATGTTTGTCAGAAATTACGCGCTTTTGGGGCATTTTACGCGTGCAAAGAGCCACTGACCCAAAGTCCAAAGTGAGAATGGTGTCGAAGGTTTTGTGCGGCTCGTCGGGGAGCACGCCATTGGTAGTCATATCTGCAAATGTAAAGAATGAAGAGGCGTTTTAAAGCGATAGAAGTCTTGGTCTCCAGGGAAAAAAATCAATCCCCCATCAATTCCGTGGGTTTCCTGTGACTCTAAAAAGGGATGGAGGGGTGAAATTTTTGGTGGGGCAAAACTGCGGAACTTTTTTATTATCGTTATCACACGTGACGTAGGAATTGAATTATTACCGCATTTTCCCACCGAGAAAGGCGCTGCAAAAGAGTAAAGACATCAAAATGGTCAAGAAGAGAAATAGAGACCCGGAAGTCATGGCAGAGGTACCTCCAGCTCAAGTGGAGGGCGACGACAGCGGCAGCGACGATGTAAGATACCCCTCTCCCCCACAGATGACACCAGACTAATAACCTCTCAGGACATGAACACCCTCGATGTGGAGTTTGAGTGGTTCAACTTCAAGCCAGACATAGATTTCCAAGGTCTCAAGAGTCTATTACAGCAACTCCTCGATGTCGATTCTCAACTCTTCGACCTCTCCGCTCTCGCAGATCTCATCCTCTCACAGCCCACGCTTGGCTCGACGGTGAAGGTTGATGGAGAGGATACAGACGCATGGGCTTTTCTTACAATTCTCAATTTACACGAGCACCGAGACAAGAAAGTTATCAAGGATCTAACTCGATATATCGTTGCGAAATCGAAGTCGAGCTCTACACTCTCTGACCTGGGCAGCTTGCTTGAGTTACCTTCTTCCCAGATCGGTCTGATCTTCGCAGAACGAAGGATCAATGTACCCTCGGAAATCGCCCCGCCAATGTATACCATGCTCATAGATGAGATCGAAGCAGCTGTGGAGGACAATGAGCCATATAAATTCACGCACTACCTCATTCTTTCGAAAACATACAACGAAATCGCTTCGACTCTAGACCAGGAGGATGCGCCAAAGACAAAAAAGAGCAAGGCTGGGAAGGCTAGCAGGGAGACCTTTTATTTCCACCCTGAGGATGAGGTTCTGCAACAGCATGCATTGGCTTCAGGATCGTTCGAGTACACAAAAGACGAGGGTGAGGGAATGGCCGACAGCAAGAGAGCTTTCCAGGAAATGGGTATCAAACCACAAGGAATTATTATCTTGATTGAGGCAAGCAAATTTGAAGGTGCAGTCAAAGCCATCGGCGAGTACCTTAGTCCTCCGCAACCGCAATAAATCTTAGGAATTGAGTAAAATCTATTCTGAGGCTTTTCTTTAACTTTCTTCCTGTCATCGCTGTTGGTATCATATAAACTCCGTTTTCGTGCCCCTCTCCTAATCTAATCTTTGCATCAAATATTCGACCTCAACATCCTTGGTAAGAGGAATAACGAAGTTCTTATACATCGCAACGACCGCATCTACATTGATCTTGCCAGCTCCCTCCGCACCTGTACTGGGATCCGTGCCATACGTCCTGGCCTTCAATCCCAGCCGCTCCAGGACCTTCTTCTCAACCGCCGCATTCGTAATCGCTGCTCCAATGCCCTCTCGATCTCCTGCTTTGATCAACGCTGTGTATTTTTCTTGTTCCGTCTGGAACTTTGACTCAGCCACAAACTTGCCAAAGTGGATTCTCCGTGACAGAGCTTGCAAGCAATTAATATCCGCGGTCGCAGCTGACCCGTAGTTCTCCTCCGTCTCGCCCCTATCTTTCCGTCCAAAGTCGGCACATGCTGCAGGGAGGAAGTGCTCGATATAACTCTTCTTGATCTCCTCGTTGACATTGACATCGTTCTTGTGTAATATTTGCGGATAATGCAGTGGTTGGAGAATGGGTGTTTGCAGAGCGTCGGGGAAGAAGGGGTATTCGTCGGGGGATTGGAAGCGGCGAATTAGGGAATCGAGTTTCTCTCTTTCTCTAAGAGTCCAGTCGAGGAAGCTGAGGTCGCTGTTTGGGATGTTGAGAGCCCCGGGTTTGTAGATTGTGTTGTTGAGGGGAAATTGTACGCGCTCGATGAGATGGAAAGTGATGGTATCTTCTAATCGACTTGAAAACTTGTAAGTATGTATATATCATATAATTGGAGCTGGGGTAGAGCTCACATGAGTTGGAAACGGATGTTGGCAAGGTCGAGAGCCTTGGAAGCGTCGGAGAGATCGATTGCGGTATCCATCTTTAAGTAGTTATTTCTACTTTAGCTTTGGAAAGTTAGTAAATGAAGGTATTCGATATCTCACGATCTTTGAGTAGATATGCTCTCAATTTTTGGACACAAAGATATACCAAAGACTTACATGACAAGATTAAGGGTAGCGGGGTAATTTGGAAGAAAGAGAAGCTATAGCTGTCCGACTGGCAAATATTTCCCAATTTTCGAATTGAACAGACTCTCAACTCAGATTACATACCAGGAAGAAGAGAAACAAAGCGCAGAGGTCAATGGCTGGTCGTCGGGCAGGTATGACAAGTTTACGTGTCGTGGTGATACTTCGTAGCGTTCATCGGAGCCCAGCACGCGAGTTGCTCCTCCAGAAATTTACCCCTGTCAACGCCACATGTGGCGCTGGGTACTTTGTGTCATCGGCAGGTCCACACGACCAAGATAAACAACATCCAGACCTTTGCTACCACCCTCACGCCCAAGTATCTTTCCAATCAGCGGAAACGCCAGCTGAAAATCGAATGTACATGTTTGGTGCACGGTAAAACACCACGGATGGCTGGCTTAGATAGCCACAATGCCTTTGGGGGACCCGAGGATGAGGATTCCGCGATAATATCTGTATATGCTGCAGGCCTCTTTCACAGACGGCGATGCTAATGATTCCTAGACGAGGGGACTGGAGGCATTCGGGCGGAAAGTCACCACCACCGCCGGCCATCTCATAGGACCTTTAGCAGATCCCGCCTCGAGCACGCATTACCAAACAGCAATGAGCGATCTGCACAAGCAGCTGAGGAGGCCGAACCTGCAAAGAAGCGTCTTCTCTTTTGCGAAAACGACTCCTACCGACCTCGTTCGATCGAAACTATCGACTTCAGAGATCCAATACCGCGCGTTGACATATCTGCCTGATGAGCTGCTGAGGAATATACCGGAAGATGAAAATACGTATTCGTTATTCCAAGGCTTCCAGGCCACCCTGCCAGATGGCAGCCCGGAGGGTAAAAAGCATCGAAGACGGGTATCAAGGGGGAGGAAGTTGCTCGAGGACGATAACTCGGCTTCAGATACGCCTTCATCGTTAGGGAAACTAAAGAAGGAAAGGCACTCTTTGAACCATCACCTGGAAATGCTGGGCATTCGGAAGAACATGGCCAGCAGCGAGATCCACGAAATCGACAATAAAATTGCAAACCTGAATAGCATGCGGAAAATCGTTTTGGAGAGGCTGGCAGGGCTGGAGCAGGAAGAGGCTTTGCTAGAGCATGACAGTAGGTATACAAGTTATTATGTTGAACGATATGCTGATTGGAGTTTCAGTTCTTGATGTTGAAAATCGGCTGGAAGATGCCCAGGAAGCTTTTGATGACGCCGAAGCCTTGAAAGCCGAAGTTGACCTGGAAGACACCGATGACCGTGGCATGGACGAATCGTTTATGTCAGAATCGATATACGAAAAGCTTCCCTCAGCAAGCAGCACGCCCACGAAGCCAAAACGACACAAGACCATCCGTCGGAAATCGATGCCAATCCTACACGAGCACTTTGAGCCTGGGTCTATGATTCGAGAAATCCAAGCTCATAATGATATGATCACTGCAATGGATTTTGATGTCCCATTTGGAACAATGGTTACCTCGGCCTTGGATGATACTGTTAAGGTGTGGGATATGAACGCTGGGAGGTGTATGGGTTTACTCGAAGGCCACACAGCCTCAGTACGTGCTCTCCAGGTCGAAGACAACATTGTGGCCACAGGATCAATGGATGCCACTATTCGATTATGGGATCTCAGCAAAGCACGTTACGAACCCCCAAACAACCGCATCAACAAAGACGGTGATGAAGAAGACGAAGACCACCTGGCTTTTGGAGGTGCAGAAGAGGACCCATTTGAAGCTCCACAGGGAACTATGATAGACACGCCTTTGTTCACATTAGGTGCTCACGTGGACGAAGTAACTGCCTTATACTTCAAAGGTGATACTCTCATTTCCGGATCGGCTGACAAGACTCTACGACAATGGGATCTTGAAAAGGGGCGCTGTGTGCAAACCCTTGATGTTATGTGGGCCGCAGCTCAAGCCTCAGCAACTATGGGCTCCAGTGAGGGCACGTGGCGACAAACTGGCAAAGTGCCCGACGCATCTGCGGACTTCGTAGGGGCTGTGCAGGTATTTGACGCTGCGCTTGCTTGCGGTACAGCAGATGGCATGGTGCGATTGTGGGATCTGAGAAGCGGGCAAGTGCACCGAAGTCTCGTCGGTCACACCGGCCCCGTGACATGTCTTCAATTTGATGATGTGCATTTAATCACTGGTAGTTTAGACCGAAGCATCCGCGTAAGCAATTTTTTAACCTCCCTGAGTTCACAAACTAACAAATCGTAGATCTGGGATCTTCGAACAGGAGCAATCCACGATGCATATGCATACGACTCTCCCATTACCAGCATGATGTTCGACAACCGCAGGATTGTCTCAGCCGCTGGGGAGGATGTAGCAAAGGTGTACGATAAAACGGATGGTCGGCATTGGGATTGCGGCTCTGGCGTTACTGCTGAGGAGGAGGGCAGGACTCCTGCTATTGTGGAACGGGTCAGGATCAAGGATGGCTACCTGACCGAGGGACGCAGAGATGGCATTGTGGGTATTTGGACGTGTTAGTTGGGCCCCTGGAAATGGGGCGGGGATAGAATGGGTTGGCTGGTAGAGAAATGTCTTCATGAGGCGTCTTTGTAAATATATGTATGATTTCGAGATACCAGTATACATGCACTCGATCCCGGTCTTGTCTAACTGTACTTGAGACATTCCGAAGCCGGTTAGTGAAGTTACATCGATTTTAGAGAGATATGAGCTAATCCGATTATATTTGTGTATGATTGGCTATTTGCTTTTCGAGTCTAGGCTTGCTAGTATAAATGAGTGTAGAACAGCTATCTTTTTGAACAAAATCCCAAAGTAGATCAATTTTCCCACGAAAAGAACAACACAAGCTTAAGTCCAAAGCAAAATAAGTAGTCTAAATCGGAAACGACAGTCCGTGCTTTCCTCCTCTTGATTCTCCGATAGTTCAATTTCGATTTCAGCTTGTCAATAGTTGTCTAGCCAAGCTGATTATTTAGTAGATGAGATTGATTTTCCACCCAACAGCCAGAACCCTCGCGGCAACAAGGCAAATACCAGCTGCGGTATATGACAGACCAGCAAATATAATCAAGCCAGTGTAATCCCCGCCACTGGCTGTCAAGATTTGGCCTGCGATTGGAAGACCAGTCAAAGTCCTGCAACAATTAGCTGTGGCTCAACTAAGGGAAATCTCAACCCAACTCACCCGAAAGCAACAAACATCCAGCAAGTAGCAAAGTATCGTCCGTAATGCTCCGTCTTGCACATCTGCCCAACACAGACAGGGCTCAAGCTCAGATTGCTACCACTGACAAAGCCGAAGATCACAGCAAAGACAACGATCATGGCCGTCGATTCTCCAGCCGGAAGCCACAGAGCGAAGCAAGCGATAACGCACAGAGCGATGCTGAGTATGAGGGTATTCATTCTTCCAATCATATCCGCAACCAGGCCCGCAAAGAACCTCCCAAAGAAAGAGCCCGCATTGAAAATAGCCAAGATCTGGAAGCCGAAAGCTTGGCTATGGCCATGTGACACCACATAGGAAGTGATATAAGTAAGCGGAACGAAGATTCCCCACTCCATTAAGAAAATTCCCACTGTTACGAAGGTGAACGGCAGGTCTTTGAAGACGGTGAAATCTGGAGAGACAGTTTGCCAGCTCCCGATGCTCTTGCGCGGTAACCGGCTTCTGACGAGTAGGTTGGCGAAGCCGAGTAAGAAAACGAGCATGAAGCCTAGGATCCGCGTCGCCCAGGCGAAACCGACCATTGGGAAGAGCTTCTGGAGCATGAGTGGAAAGATGATGCCGCCGATGGAGCCAGAAGTCATGGCGATGCCTGTAGCGTTGCCGCGCTTGCGGAGGAAGAAGTGCCCGATGGAGGCAATGCAAGGCGTATTAATGAGGCAACCGCCGATGCCGTTGAGAACACTATAGACCATGAAGAAGTGCCAGTACTCTGTCCAGATGTTAGTGCTCGAAGGGCTTGGATGAAGTGGGGATACGTACGGGTGCACAGCCCAAGGAGAAACATAGAGGCTATCAGGAGGATACTTCCACAGAAGATGAGAACCCTTGGGCCATATGCATCGAAGATGGGGCCAATTGGAGCGCCACAGAAGAACGTCAGGAACAGGGAGAGTCCGAAGATCCATCCTATTTGACTTGGGGAATACTCCTTCAGCTGATGCTCTTGGAAGTATTCAAGGAGCACTGCAGTGCTGTTGATAATCCCAAAGACCGAAAACGATCCACAGAAGGATCCAACAACCACGCTCCACCCCTTCAGACCGCCTTCTGGGAAGTCGTCTTTCTCATCTTGGCCGGTGAGGGTCGATTCGTCGGATTCTGGGCTATGGGTCAGACCTTTTTCGTGTGAAGTGTTTTCCGTCTCAGCTACGGGAGCTGGACCCTCAGTTCCAACTACCCCGCCTTTCTCGATATCGTGAGTCTGGGGCTCGACTCCTGAACCATCGTTGTTGCTGTCATTTTGAGATTGGTATTTTATAAAGCAGCTGTCCTCTGCTGAATAAGTGCCAACTCTTTGCATTCGCTACACCAGGACGACTTAAGGGTATTTTACTGCTATGCGTTTGGGGTCGCCAAAACAGGGAAATCCAGGTGGTTTAATGGAATGTGAAAATGGGATCCGCCGGGGAAAAGAAGAAATAAAAATCCCACTTTCGGCCGGGTCCGGATCCGTTAGTTTTCGGCCGGGGCAAGCTGGTCATGTGATGTGTTTGTTGGCTGTTATGTAAAGGGCGCGGGGATGTTCCAATGAGAAGGAGGGTTTCTATGCCTTACTCGCGGGCGCTGACGACGATGTGAGTAGAAGGTACAAGACTTATGACGACTGTGGTGCTGAAGTTTTGGGCGTTTTTTTTGCACGGTCAATCGCCACGGCTTGTGCCTTCCTTCCTTTGGACAATCTTAAAGCGTAATATGTACCAATTACCCTCCATAATGAACCAACGTCTCAAAGCATTCTTCGTTAGAACAACTATCTTCATAGGAATATAGCCAACGGATGTTTCAAGTCTTTGGATTGAAAACAAGAGATTGCGGGATGTTCACATGTAATCCCTTTGGAATCGAGAGCCACAAATAGCCAGCTTGATTTAGTGTGCTGAATTTTGAGACCAGCAAGTTTTCTGGGACAGTCTCTTATTCAAGGCGCCATGTTTGTCTTTCCTGGTGCCTGTTGAGTAATGATGGAAAAGCTTTAGCTCCATGACCCTGTTTGACTGAGGCCCTTCCCTGCGTATCAACCAGCGGTGGGCGCGGATGAGCTCGAGATCAATACTCAGTTACCAATCTATGCGAATTGGCACGTGATAAAACAAAGGACTCTGAAGTCAAACCTTATGCACAGAACAGCTGGTCATCAAGAAAGCGTTCCAAAATTGGCATTCTCTGCGTAGAAAGAATTCTAGTCCTTGCCAGATTCGGCAGGGGGAATTATTCTCAGTTCGGGCGCGGTCAAGGCCTCCACTTGCTTATGCACCGACCACTTCATCACTTGATGAAAGTCTCTAGGCAGTTTCTCTTGAAATGCGTAGCAGTTGCAAATGTTTGATGGCTCTAAATGGCTGTGGCAGTGGAAATCACTAACAGTAATTACCCATTTGGGAACTAGGGCACGTGATCCTTTAAACATCAAAATAAATAATGTGTTCGGAAATATTTATAGAATATTCAGGGACAAAGACACGCTTAAACTCTTTCTGTAACTAACACTTTCAGAGAAAATTTGCGATATGGCTGTAAGGGCCGGCTATGGAGGGGTACATAGTGACCTCAGGCTACATACCTATGACGTCGAGGGCTAAGCATAGTGTGAAAATGCTCGCACCAGCAATTGCCAAATTAGTTACCAAGTTTCTACGTGTTGACTTCCTCCGACTCCCTCAAACACTTCAACGAAACTTTTCAAGTCAATAATAACATCAACCAACTTTCAAAATGAGCGGAACCTCTAACGTCGGAAACTCCCAGGTCTACGAGGACGGTGACCAGAAGAACGTCCCCAACTCCCAGATCGAGCAAGAGAAGAAGGAGAACCGATTCCACGAGGGCAAGGAGAACAGCCACAAGGCCAACGACTCGAGTAGGTCTTTTCATTGAATTCGAATTGAAGCATTTCTGACGTGTTTCTATCAGAGGATGAAAGATCTATTGCCAACAAGCTCGCACGCGAAGAAAAGGTACGCACATAAACAAACCCCTCGGAAAGACAGAGGCAGCGTCAAATACGAGCGGGGCAATATTTGGTCCAGCTGTGCTAACGAAGTTGCAGAGAGAGAATGAGGACGAGGACGAGTCTGCAGAGGTGACGGCGCTCAAGAAAGACCCAACGGCACCAGTAAGCTCCCCACCACCACCACCGTCGCCATCAGATCCGAAGATACCCTTCGGCTTCTTCTGGCAACTGAGCCTTTGTCGCTCTTACTCCTACGTCCTTCCCTCCAAGTTCACTTCAAAGCTAACACTTTTGTTTAAGGCCAAGATGCACGGAAACGAGCCCTCAAAGGGAGCCAAGATTGATGCCCAGCTCCAGGCAGAGGAGGAGGCCGAGCTGAAGAGGAAGGGAAAGGCATAAATGTACAAAAGCACGTCAAAAGTTATCATGAATGGATGAACCCGGACGAACGTGTATGGAAATAGCGAAGAGAATAGAGCTTAGAAAAGCAGTTTCTTCCAACAAAATTGCTATCATACACATCGTGACGTGTTAAAACAGAGTATATATAAAGACTCGAGTGCTCCTTATGATAATGATAGCAGTTGTTAATTGTCGTAGATGTGGTTGTCGCATGGATCTAAGCGGGGCGGGATCCCACCCCCACCAGGTACTGTACTACGGCAAGCTATAGAGACCACCAAGGTAAGGCTCAAGTATACATCGCGTTCAGGCAGATAGCTAGAACAAACTCCGAGCTCCTCAGCTATGGAAACAACTCTAAGCTAGGCTGATTTCTCTATATTCGCCCATCTCGGCTCCTCCCGACAACTCTGCAGCTCGAGGACATCTTAAATCTGTCCCAAGCTGCTCAATACAACTTCCCACACCGATGACTTTCCGGATCTCCAGATGATATCCCGCGCTCCTTCACCATGGGACAAGGCTTTTCTGTCACGACCCTTTCCGCGGGCTCTGCGGGCATCGATGTGCCAGAGCTCGCGGACCTTTCTTATGAGAGGACCATGGGAAATGCGCGCTTCATGAAGAGTATTCGCGCGCGCCATCAAGGCGGAGTGGTGCTTGTCAAAGTCGTTGTCAAAACCCTTCCCACCATGAGCCTGGCAAAGTACAGGCGCATGATAATTGGTGAGTACAGACACAGAGGCCTTGGTGTTGTCTTTTCTATGCTAACCTGGTGTAGCGGAGAGGAAGGCTTTGGCAGACGTTCCTAATGCTCTGGCGTATCAGCGAATCGTGGAGACCGAGAACAACGGATTTCTAGTTCGACAATTCCTCCATAGCTCCCTCTACGATCGCATGAGTACACGTCCATTCCTGGAAGACATCGAAAAGAAATGGCTTGCATACCAGCTGCTCTGTGGCCTTCGCGACTGCCATGCTCGGGATATATTTCATGGGGATATCAAGACCCAGAATACTTTGGTCACATCGTGGAACTGGTTGTATTTGTCTGACTTTTCGTCGTCGTTTAAACCTACGCATCTGCCAGAAGATAATCCTGCCGACTTCTCCTATTTCTTCGATATAGCTGGAAGGAGGACTTGCTATCTTGCGCCGGAACGGTTTCGAGCAGCTGGAGAGAGCTTGGATCCTAAAGCTCCGATTACATGGGCTATGGACGTGTTCAGTGCCGGTTGTGTGATTGCAGAGCTGTTTCTTGAGGCCCCGATTTTCAACTTGAGCCAACTATATAAATACCGGAAAGGCGAATACGACCCAAACCTAAATCGTATTGGAGACGAGAATGTCCGAGAGATGGTAAAACACATGATACAGGTCGATCCGGAATCGAGATATTCGGCACAGAATTGCCTCGAGATTTTCAAGAAGGTTCTATTCCCAGAATATTTTTACAGCTTCCTCCATCAATACATGGGCTTGATCACGGACCCTTCGTCTGGCAGAGCCCCTATCTCTGGAGCTTCAGCGAATCTTGGAGAGGCAGACGAGAGAATAGACCGCATATACTATGATTTCGACAAAATCTCCTACTTTTTGGACTATGAAAACGAGAAAGAAATGCTCAAATCGCCCTCTCAAACGAAAAGTCTAGGTCTCGAGCTCTTCCCAGTGCATCTTAATATTCCGAATAATGAGCACCAGGCTTCACTTACAAGCGGGAAAAGGCCTACGGATGATGGGACACTCATATTTCTGGCATTAGTGTCATCCTCTCTTCGACACACTGCTCGAGCAACTGCGAAAGTTCGAGCGTGCGATATCCTCCTAGCTTTTTCCGAGCGACTCACAGATGAGGCGAAGCTCGACCGAGTGCTTCCATACTTCATTTTTCTTTTGAACGATAAGGCGGATATTGTGAAAATAGCCGCTATTCGTTCACTAACACAGCTTTTGGCTCTTGTGACTGTGGTCTCGCCTGTAAATGCACACGTCTTTCCCGAGTACATCCTACCCAGGATGAACAACTTTCTTCCAGGATCAAAGGCAGACCCTGGGTCACTGGTTCGGGCAACTTACGCTGCCTCGTTGGGCAGTCTGGCGAGCTCAGCCTCACGATTTCTTGATATGGTCGCTACTTTGAGGGCGGACGGGTCCCTTCCAACGGCGAACCCAGAGGCTGAGGAAGGCGACAATGGGGACGCTGCTTTCCAGGGGCTTTTTGATAATACTCGAGCAGAGATCATCGAAGTGTTTGAGAACCATACAAAAGCCTTGATCACCGATAGCGACTCGGCTGTCAAGAGGGCCTTTTTAGGCTCTGTCCCTGAGCTATGTATGTTCTTTGGAACAGCAGATTCGAACGATATCATTCTGAGCCATCTCAATACATATCTCAACGACCGAAATTGGATGCTCAAGTGTGCTTTCTTCGAAACCATCGTTGGTGTTGCCACTTTCCTGGGCGGCACTAGCTTGGAGGAGTTCATTCTACCACTGATGGTTCAGGCTTTAACGGATACGGAAGAATTTGTTGTGCGAAGCGTCTTACATTCCTTTGCAAGTATGGCACAACTGGGCCTTTTCCAAAGATCGAAGACATGGGAGCTTGTTGATGTGGTTGGGCGGTTTACAATGCATCCCAATATTTGGATTCGGGAGGCCGCAGCCATGTTTCTTTCCGAAGCGACCCGCTTTCTGTCGCCCGCGGACAATCATTGCATCATTCTGCCACTCATCAGACCATATTTGAAGTCTTCTATCAAAGACTTCTCGGAAATTGGGATACTCGATAATCTCAAGAAGCCCATGTCCAGGGCAGTGCTAGACCTATCCGTCACGTGGGCTCTCAAGGTGGACAGGGGAATATTTTGGAAACCTGTGAACCAACTGCGGACGTTCTCTTTCGACTCGAACAGTTTGATACCCACCATATCCTCCAAAGATCTCGGCCCACATGCTTTGCAGAGAATACCGAAAAATGAAGAAGACGAACAATGGTTGGCAAAGATCCGGAACATGGGCCTTGGCCAGGAAGACGACTTTAAATTACTTTGTCTGCGAGAATACATCTGGCGTCTGGCTCCTTCCAAGTCACGCGAAGCCTCCCAGCATGCGATGTATCTCAATAATGTTATCAATTTACGCAGTATTGGCATCACCCCACAGACAGTAATGTTTGACGACCAGCAGACTATGGATGACCCGAAGCGCCAATTCGAGAAAGCTCTACATGAGAACGAACAAGCACCTCATACGATCGCAGACGCATTACTCGATGCGTCAATGACCATCGATGATTCCATTGCCAAGAGACGACGTTCCGCATACAACACCCACAAGTCTCGGTTGAATAGCCAAGGAGGAATTTCGCCCTTAAATTCAAATGGTCGTGATACTGGGTCGTTCGTTTCTACGGATTCTGCCTCCCCGCGAGAGTTAGAGATCCCAGGCATGCCAACAGGACCTCGAAAACAGTCTAATGTCCGTAGTGGGACTCCAACTGGGGCGGGTAAGGCTAGTGATGACGAAGGAGGTTCCTTACCAGACACTGCATCAAGCATCAACTCCCGAGACATAAGTCGCGGGATCCGACACACAGCTAGTGCCATGAACTTGATGAACCGCAAAGATTCTACGAAGACGTTTGCTGAGACCAGTACAACCTCAGCCAATGCTTTTGGCAGGGTGGAAGGGCCATTCTCGAATCCCATAGCGGAGTTCTCCGCCTTAGCTTTAGCAAAAGAAGAGGCAATTTCCGCTCAAGAGAAGATCAAATTCAAATCAGCCCATACATACTCTGGGAACGATCCAAGCATACTCAAAATGCTGGACGCGATGTACATGGATAATTATCCCAACGACGTTGTTGCATTTGGGCCCATGATAGCACCATCTAGCCGCCGGAAGGCCATCAACAAAAGCGGCAGTCAATCCCCGGATCGGCCCTGGAAACCCGAAGGCACTCTCGTTGCTACATTTTCCGAACATGTTGGGCCTCTCCACCACATAGCAGTTGCTCCAGACCACGTTTTCTTCCTGACTGGAGGTGACGATGGCTGTATTAAGGTCTGGGATACCGGCAGGCTAGAGCGCAACATAGCTCATCGCTCCAGGCAAACTCACAAACATGCAAATGGTGCCAAAATCACGGCATTATGCTTTGTAGAACATACTCACACTTTTGTCAGTTGTGCAAGTGATGGCAGCGTTAATGTGGTTCGAGTTGACTGTATTCAAAGTAGCGGATCAATGCGGTATGGCAAATTGCAACCGCTGCGCGAGTATCAGCTCCCCGAGGGTGAAATAGCCGTTTGGTCGGAGCATTTCAAAGTAGAGACAAGTTCTACTTTGCTTATTGCCACAAATCGATCTCGAATATTGGCCATTGATTTGCGGACGATGAGTCTCCTATATACACTGGAAAACCCGGTCCATCATGGGACCCCGACGTCCTTTGTCGTTGACAAAAAGCGACAATGGCTGTTGTTAGGAACATCTCATGGTGTGCTTGACCTCTGGGATTTGCGCTTCAAAGTCCGCCTCAGGGGGTGGGGCATTCCTGGTGCTACTTATATTTATCGCATGTGCATACATCCGACAAAGGGTCGAGGAAGATGGGTATGTGTTGCTGGCGGTAGCGGACAAGGGGAAGTTTCCGTTTGGGATGTTGAGAAACTTCAATGCAGAGAGGTCTACCGAGCTGGAGGCAGTCGAGAGACACAAAAAACCTACGAACCCTGGCCAGTTGACGATGACCGTCCAGAAGGGATGCTAGGCCGGTTCGCAACCTCCTTGGAGCCTACTGGCTCCAACTCGGATCGTGGAATTCGTGCGATGATTGCGGGGACAGATAATCACGACGATGGTCGGGAGTCAAAATATGGGTTCCTCATTACAGGAGGCTCAGATAAGAAGCTTCGATTCTGGGACGTTTCACGCGTGGAGAACTCCGTGGTAGTCAGTGGACTGGACGCCGAAGAGCTCAAGCCAACCTTCACAGCTACGCACCCTACAGCTTCTCTCACCATGAATTCTGAGCGTACGCCTCGCCCTGGTCCAACAGCTCCTAATGCCGCAGCTGGCTCACGGACTTCAAGCACTTCTAAAGTGTCTAGCATAAAACCCCCGAGATCGACCGTCATCTCGCTGCAACAACAGCAGTTGCTGAAATCGCATTTGGACTCCATCCTTGACGTGGCGCTATTGGAATCGCCTTATGGGATGCTGGTGTCGGTGGATAGGTCGGGTGTTGTATTTATATTTCAGTAGAAGGTTGAGAGCATTTTGGAAGGCGTTAAGGGGAGCATATGGCGGCGCCCGGATTCGAATATGATAATGATACCATCCAGCATATTTTCCGTCGATGCTAAGAGATACCCAAACTCTGAGCCATAGGAGAAGAATTAAATTAACCAGCTTAGCTAGACGCAATGTAACTTATAAATGTAATTCAATTCGCGGTTCAAAGTGCTTCATCTGTTATCCCCTCGTGCCTGTAGACCGATTTCGAACTAGCAGCCAATAAAAGTGGGTCAAAAGCACAATGATTTTAGCGTGAGTGGTTCCCTCGAAAAAGTTGGTGGAGGGGACCCCTTCAGCCTCGTCTCTCCTCCCGCGCCCCAAACAATCACCTCGAAATACTTGCCAACTAGGTCTCCTTCTTCGTCTGTACACCGATCCAGAATCGCAGGTAAATAGTCGCCATGAGGCTCACGACAGAGCTCATCCAGAACTCCCTCTCCTACCTCAACCCGCTCAAAGAGCGAGAACTAGATCTACGAGGTGCGTACTGCTGAAAAGAACATGATACTACACTTTGAGGCGAGCTGCGTTGATAGCGAACTTTTGGAACTGCAGGACACAAAATACCATCGATTGAGAACCTCGGTGTCGCCGGCGTAAGTCCTCCTCTTGCGCTTGCCTGGGGGTTTGACTTTGACTGACAAGCTGTATGCGAATAGCCGCACGATGCCATCGATTTCACCGACAATGATATCCAGATGCTAGGCAACTTCCCGCTGTCCCCACGGTTACGAACCCTCCTCCTCGCGCGCAATCGCGTCACGAGCATTCAGCCCTCGCTCGCGAACTCGCTGCCGAATCTCGAGACGCTGGTGTTGGCTTCGAATAACTTTGCTGAGCTGGCGGATCTGGATGTGCTGTCTTCCTTTACGCGCCTGACGCATTTGATTCTAATGGAGAACCCGGTTACGCGGAAAGATGTATGTTGCGTTTTTTCTTTGGTTTGCGCAGGGTATGGCTGGGATGGGACTGACGAGTGGAATAGCATTATCGGACTTGGGTTGTGTGGAGGTGCCCTACGGTGCGGTTTTTGGATTACAAGAAGGTGAAGGATGTTGAGCGGCAAAAGGGGAAAGAGTTGTTTGGTACACACAAGGAGCCTTCTGTTTTAGCTTCGAAGGTTTGTTTACTATTCCCAAAGACATGGTATTTTGGAGACTGACATGAAGATAGATTATGGGTGTCAAGTCCAAGACGTTCGATACTTCCTCAGCAAACGGAGTCTCGGCTATGTCAACATCGAAGAATTACAGGGTGAAGCTGACGGACAAGGAGCGCAAGAAGGTGGAAGATCTGATCCGGAACGCGAAGAGCTTGCAGGATATCCAGCGTTTGGAGAGGGAACTTAATGAAGGGCGTGTTCCAGCTGCGGCTCAGGGTGATGATCCTATGGAGGAGTGAAGTCTTACGTTTGGCGGAGATTTATGCCTTTGCATCCCATGGCGTTCAGGTTGGCTACGAAAAAGTATTTGAGGCGTTCGTTTCAGAAGCCTCTTGTATAGAGCGAGCTTTTCATAAAAAGCACAGGATTCATATATGGAACGCAAAAATATCAATGACTATGCAATTTTCCTTCCCAAAACAGGCGCGTGACTCCTCAATATCCAGTAGAAAATACACAGAGGGACCAATCAATTAGCTCATCTCCACGTCCTCTCCTCCCTCGTTGCCATTCAAGCCAGCAGATCCGGAGTTCTGTCGCTGGCCCCTCATGCTCTCCATCTCCAACTGTGTATTTGGATCGTTGTCGCCATCATCAATCGAGCCATAAGGAGCCGAGTCGACAGAATCATTATACATAGCTGAGCCACCCGCTGGTGCGTAACTACTGTTACCATTCAACGCCGGGGGCTGCTGTCCATCAAGCGTCGTCTGGCCAGCCTCAACACTTCCGCTGCCTTCGCCGTTCACAGCCGAGTTCTTTGGGGCCGAAGTCTTCTTGGCTTTGATCTCCTTGAAGGGGACAGTGCGAGGGACGACGTCTACGAGGAATTCAAGGTTATCAAGGGTCTGAACGGCACGTGCTATAATATGTCAGCGGATGGAAGGAAGGAAGAGATGGGGGCGTACAGAGATCTCGGTATTGGATGTTTCGGCGGGGTTTCTTCTCTGACTTGACGACGTTGTGGCCTTGTTCGGCGATGTATTGGATGAACATTTCCTGTCTTGGGTTAGCTCACACATTGAAAGGGAATAAGTGGTCGTACGGTTGCGAGAGTGATGACGAAAGCTGAGCTATTAGCACATACTGCGATTTCTTGGTCTTGCATAATCATCTTCCGTACTCTCGATACTGGCATTGTTAGTACATGGTTCGAGAATATTAGGAGGGCAAAGCTTACATGGAAGTTGTGCTGTGCCGGTTGCCTCCCGTCGAGGGGGAATGGCAGTAGTGTTGTAAGGCATAGTGATTGAGACGAAAGGGGCCTTGGAAGGAGGCTCTGATATGGTGATGGATATGTGTCTCGAATGTCTCAAATACACTCAGAGCAATTCAACTAAGAGTTCGATAATAAAATTTGTAGTCTGCAGATGTGAATTAGCACGGATGAGCGAGACAGGGATTCCAGGGTTTTCGAGACTTGGATTGTATTGTAAGATGTAATCCGACAGATGGGCGAATAATAAGAAATATTGGAATATTGAATGCAGAATTGAGAGGTGGGGGCAGGGGCAAGAGCGTGCAACTCAGTCACAGTTGTGGTATTTTCAATCACCTCACTAGAGATACTGTGAAATGTAAAGTACATTTCCATGATTGAAATTGAGATCATCCATGAATTCTGAGCATCAGAGAGTCTTACTGAATACTCGGCTGGGGAAGGGAATTATGTTTCCAAAAGTGTGGTCTGGGTCAGGCTTCACAAGTGGCTTTGTGTCATTGGCCTGTTCAAGGGGTTCATCAGCTTCGGTTGTTCATGGAATGAAGCCATAAAGATATTTTTATGGCCAAGTAACACGTACCAGTGTATCAGAGGGGTCGTTGTTGATTCTTTCCGTATGTGGATGAAAGGAGAAACCTTCAGGTAGGGGAGCGCGTTTGGACGCGGATGGTGATAGCGGGTCCTTGCCACGTGACCTAGCTCATCTAACCTCCTATTCCAGTGATTCAGGAACCAAGCAACTACAGACCCCGTTCGACTTCTTCACTTACATTTGATTATCTGTCAGGTTTAACAAACACGTGTCTCTTGTCATTATAAGGGTTGCGCCAAGGCTGACAAGGCAAGCTTGCGCCGCAAGCCGCAGTCTACCGGTATTTGACATCAAGAAATATAAGGTGAATACCCAGCTTCACATTCTTCTTTCCAACATAGAGCCACAAGCTAATATCTCAGCCGTTTGCCAGCATGAGTTCATCGTTTGTTTCTAACTCTGCGAAAGGCGGTAGGAGGATGGAAGGCCTTACCGAGAGGGCATGGGAGGTACACGTTTTCTTATGCTCGCCTATACTAGAAGAATCCTGACACGAAAACAGGACTTCAGACTGCTCTTCAAAGCTTCTACCCAACTTAAGCCTGCATGCGACCAGATTATTTCCATGATAGGATCCCTGCACCTGATCGACGACCACCTTCAGACAGATGACCTTTCTCCTCGCAACCGAAAGGCACTCCGCGACGTTGAGGGTTGGTGTCACAGTTCACTGTCAGATTTGGAAGCTGCTTTGGCTACGGCCAGATCAAAGACGGGTCCTAGTCGATTTGACGTGCTTGTCAATAAACCTCTCGACCCGACCAACAAGCTTTCGAGTTTCGTCGAAGCCTTAAGAAGGTATGTGGCTTTCCAGGACTTCAAACGACTCTTTTTACTGTCAAGTTTTTTATCAAGCATCTTTGAGACTCCAGTACATTGCTAACATCTTTTTTGAAGCGATCGACAGAAGAAGATCACAGAAATACTGTTACAGCTCAGCGAGGTTCGATCTGCAGAATTTGAAGAGTCAATTGTTACAGAATGGTCGGTTTTAGAATCTAAACTTGAGAAGATGGGACTTCCTCAAGAGGTCATTGAAGAGGAATTTTTTTTCATTAGTGATTGGCTGAAGGATCATTACATAGAGCAAGTGGAAGATTCAGAACTAGTAGTGGAAGTTGAGGACGAGGCAGAAGAGCTTCCTCATTATACTCCAGGAGAGGGACGAAAGCCTATCGAAGAGAAAGTACAGGAATTCGATGAGACGACGAGGAATTCAGCTATCGCCGACACTGTTGGCACTTCCTCCAAACCAGAACCTCCTCCCTACGTTTTTGAAGAAGGGAATGATGAAACGATGATAGACAACGAGTTTTCGCACTTCATCCAGTCAGCAACGGCCATGGAAGCTGATATCCGGTTGTTGCGGAAGAATCAACACCCGGAACTGACTCCGCAAGTCACATCCTGGCTTCCACAATCGGTTCGAGCCGGATACAATGATTCGAAAGATATCCTTCCAATTATGCCGGCTAGTTCGTTTACGGCCATGGCGTATGATACGGCACCGAGATGCATTGACGAGATCGAACGACTCAGAAGTTTATTGCGAACATCATTCGAGCACAAACCGTCCGTTATGAACCATGGAGTCATTCGTGATGCTTTCCAGACGCTGGACGTAATGTCTACAGCTATGTCAAAATTTGCCCTGGTTCAAGATCAGAAAATGGGCTATGACAGCTTCAGCGATCTAGATGCGCTAGATTTCGAGTACAGTACAGCAGTCAATATAGAGCCACATATGCATTTCCCGGACAGAGAATTCGGATTAGCACAGTAAGTTTGATGCATTTTTGATCCCACCATCTCGACCTCAAATAGTTCACGTTTCAAGAAACGCGAGCTGACCATATATTTCCCAATAGGAAAAGCTACTACTTATTGCTTACTTACACTATGGTAAGTCAACTTCTCGGGGAAGAATTGCTTCTTCTGGGTGTCTTACTCGAAGTTAAAACAGTTTATACTCCTGAGACGTTCACTCCTTCTACTCTACCCCTTAATATTCCTAAAGGAGCAATACTGACTCCGGGATCTTGATCCACAGGGGTTATTGGAGGCCATGTCCTCGATATTTCCAGGACGAACATACATTTCGACCTCGATTGATCAGCTACAATCATCCTGGAACGAACATAAAATGAGTACTCGCATATCCTGGATGGAAAAACAGTTAGCTGCTTGGGACGATATCGAGAACGCCGCAAACTTCTGCAGAGATTGGCATCGAATGCGACCTGTTCTTCGCCAGCAAGCGTTGACGGCCCTAGAGGAATGGCAGAGAGCTAAGGTGGTACTTTCAGGAGGCGAAAAGGAATCGATAGAGCTTACCGTCGTATCTGCCCTTGGCTTACCGAAGTCAAATTTCTTCTCCTCGAACGCATGGGTGAAGGTAGTTTTCTACGTCCAAAGAGGTGTGAGAACGATGAGAACATTGGAGGTAAAAACAGAAGTCTCAAAGGCGACACAAAACCCGGTTTGGAACAAAAGCTGGCCATTGGACATACCCATGGATTCTAAAATGGTTGATTTAGAGTTGTATGATCGAGTGGCAGGGCTCGACAAGCAATTAACAAAAGTCAGGCTGTCATTTTCAAGAGTTGAGGCGAGTTTTGCAAACAGAAGCTTGATGTATGGTTTAGATGGTGAGTTGCATCTTCTCTGTCACTTATTTATCTTCTGTTAATACAATTTACAGAGGCAATTGATTTCCCTCTGAAGTTTGCTGAAGGAAAGGGCAAGGAGAAGGAGACCCACTCCGTGTTGAGACTTGGTTTGAAATGGACTGGCCGAATGGACAGAGTAGAGAAGCTTGGACTTGTTAGTCGACCTCCAGGGAAGATGTTCCGAACGGACCTCACTGTAAGTTGCGAATCTCGGTTCACTCAAAGCACCCTCGCAGTAGACAAAAAAAGCGACACCTAACATTAATACAAAACCGTAATTTGGGACGCTTTCAAATGTTCTGTAGCGTGTGCGACATTAAAAATGTGTCTTTTGAAGCCGTTTGGCAAAAGAACCATCTTTGCCATATATAATACGCAGCAAGCTAGTTAGAAGCGCAGGAGGAAGAGTACCTATTGAATGTCGCTTTTTCTGTCTACCACGAGGCACCACTCGAGACATACCATGTGTGGCTGATCCCTTAATTATCTACAGGCGGCGCTTAACTCTCGCGAACCCCCAGTTTATGGGTCATCCCAGCAAATTAACTTAAGCGGAGGAAGTGCTCTCTCTGTAAGGGGAGTAATGCTCCAATAGCAAAATCGGCGTTTTGCATTCACAGCTTTCCCCTGATATTATAGCTTCAAACCGCTGCCCCCGCCTTGTCCGTGACGCCAGATATAACAATACCGCCTTAATCTGAAAATTCGACCAACATAAATGATTCACTGGATGTGGGACTTTTGTGGTTTTCTTTTCGGATTAATAGGGTAAATCTCTGCGCCACCTGCAACTTACATCTTCTTCAGTTCACGAAGTGTACAAACAGGACACAGGAGCCGTAGCCTCAATGACCTTCGCCGAAATCCCTGTGCAGTTCAAATTATATCCAGGAGTAAGGGTCCCAGTTGCAACCCAAAGCGACCAAGAACCTTCCAAAGAGTTGGGGCAGGCCCAGAACCCAGCGCCATTGAACAGCAGCTCCCCAGTAGAAATATCAAAGCCGCTACGTTCAGCGTTCCTTACTTCTGGCTGAGCTCCAGTGGTGTATCCCCATTTTCCTTGTCCTATTATCAATTAGCATTCTCCTTCCCCCTCGTCAAAGGTAGAATGGAACAGCTTACCCATGCCCGAGCGATCGACGAATGCCTGCTACGGCGGGTTGTCCGTAGAATACAGGAACAAGTTCTTGTCCGCGTCGATGGTGAAAGTCGCGAGGTTTGACCCTGGAGGAGAGCAAGATGCGTTTTGGCTGGGGAAGCCAGCAAGGAAACTGCTGAGCGCCGCACTGACCCCGCTGAGATGAACGCCAGAGCCGGAATGGATGGCAATGAGTCCAAACTGAGCTGCGGATGTCACATTGGCGATTTGTGCTGCTGCCAGGCTTGTGAGGCCAGCGACCAGAAATGCGGAGATAGAGAATTGCATTCTGAAGAATGATTGATGGTAAATTTAAGACTTGGGTTGAGAGATTTAGGATTAATGCGAGATGCTTTGGCAAGAAAAACGAATGAGGCCTTGTTGGGTGAAGGTTGGAATGCACACGGCGGTGGCCTACTTATACCTTCTGAAAGCGACTCTTCGGTAGTTGAGAGCTTAAAAAATAAATTGAAGTATGGAGTAATGACATGTGAGTACCGAAATTCAGGGGTGATAGGAGAATGCCTATGGAGAGGCTCCACTAAATAATGGACATTTAATGGACCGCACAGGGACCAAAGTCTTGACCTTTTGGTAGATCTTCCAAGAATTTAAGGCAACAGAAAGCTAGGATACGAAGGAACTTCCAATGGTAATACTATTTTTAGATAATGGAAGGTGAGTTTGAGGTTGAGTAAAATTGAGTGAGCTGGCATAAATCTTGGGCTTTTCGGATTCGGCCTTGGCAAACTTTACTTTCGAACATGAACTTTGCAAATAAAAATGGTTCACAGAAAGGATCAAAAGAAAGCGGGGTGCGGATGAACTCTTTAGAAATGTTTTATCAGGGCTCCTATTTCTGGGACAAGATCTCATCAGTGGTGGCAGAGGAAGCGGCCATGGACATTGCAGCCGTGTTGATCTGGTGAAAGGGAATTCGAATGTTGTAGGAAGCAATAGAGAACCCCCGTGAAATATCTACGCCGACCGATAGAGGTATTGATAAACATTTGAGGGTTTAGATGTAGTTTGTAGAGGGATATTGTGGTACCTTTTGCAGTGGCTGGTTGAGAAGTTGGACACCGCTGAGGTACGTCGACAAAGCATTTACTCAATATAGCGCAATATTTCAAATAAAACATCAAAGCATCAAATTTGACCATATTTAGAACTGCTCCAAATGTCTCGAGTGTTCACATCAGTTTCAGGTGACCTTCGATGAAAAGGAGCAGAACAATCATTTGTTAAGCGAAATAAACAAGGGGGTACGAGTAGCACTACCGAAGAATTATCAAATCAGACAATTGAATTCAAAAGATGCGATATATTGCTAACGAAAGCCATAAATCGATTTGTTGGCTATGTCTGTCATTTAATTTATAGCTTATATTCATTTTATACGTCATGCATGCAAAGGAGAGAAAAGAAGATGCTCACTCGCTCGGGCCTGAATGTCCCGATCCCAAGAACGCGGAATTGTAAGGTGGACCCGCTCCCCTGATCAACAATAATCCGGATCCGGTGATCACGACTCGCAAATATTATTTCACGATCTACAAAGATTACTTCCGGCTAACAGAAGGAAGTGCGGAGTCCAAACCGCTAAATATCGTGGCAAACGGCTCTAAGGAAAGCAATGGGGTAGATATTTAGCCTAAACATCGCCTAGAGGCCGCCAACCCCATATTATAGATGGGACAAAATCAACTTTTCGTTGACATGGAACTGTGAGTTAATCCGAATACCGTCATGTTACTCAAATGTTTACTCCCGTTTCTCTCTCTAGCCCTCAAGGTTTTGGGACATAATTCAACGTACCAAAATCCCATCCTGCCCGGATTCCACCCGGATCCAAGCTGCATATTCGTCCCTGAACTAGACGACACATTCTTTTGTGCGTCTTCGAGCTTCCTCGTTTTCCCCAGAATACCAATTCATGCTAGCAAAGACCTGCGGAAGTGGAAGCTGGTGAGCAATGTCTTGAACAGACCGGCGCAGCTCCCGGGTCTCAACACCGCCAAGCGAGCGACAAGTGGAATATGGGCTCCTACTCTGAGGTATCGAAATGGGACTTTTCATCTCGTGACGACGCTTGTCTACGACGACTACGCCATAAATGCGACGAATCGATTCGACAACTTTGCGTTTACGTCGAAGGATCCGTATAGCTCGGCGGCGTGGTCGGATCCGGTGCATTTTGACTTCCCTGGCTATGACACTTCGCCTTTCTGGGATGAGGATGGGACGGTTTATGTTACTGGCACGCATGCTTGGCAGGTTGACCCTGGAATTAAGATGCTTCCTGTTGATCTGAAAACTGGGGAGGTTGGTGAGACTATCAGTATTTGGAATGGAACTGGAGCGAGTTCGCCTGAAGGTCCTCACATTTACAGAAAAGATGGTTATTACTACCTTCTCATTGCGGAAGGAGGAACAGGGTCAGGACATAGAGCCACTATTGCTCGAGCAAAGAACATCTCCGGCCCGTATGAATCGGATCCTGCCAACCCCGTTTTGACCAACTCAAATACCACGGCCTACTTCCAAAATGTTGGCCATGCCGATTTGTTTCAAGACAGAAATGAAAATTGGTGGGCCGTCGCGCTCTCTGTCCGTCAAGGGCCTGATGGGAGTTACCCTATGGGAAGAGAGACAGTTCTGACGCCTGTGACTTGGGAGGAAGGGGAGTGGCCTATCTTTACCAATGTCAGTGGCCACATGCATGGCTGGCATCTGGATTCTGCTCCTCCGGTCAGGCAAGGGGAAGGTTCTCTCGTCGACTCCTCTGTACAAATCAACTTCGAGCCCGGATCTGTATTCCCTCCGGAATTTGTGCATTGGCGGTTTCCCACAAACGGTTCTTACACCATTTCGACACCTGGTCATGAGTACGCTCTGCAGCTGAAATCGTCAAGCGCGAATTTGACAGGAAGTGATGGACGTTCTGCTGAACCTGCAGGTCAGACCTTTATTGCTAGACGTCAAGTTCATTCGCTATTCAAGTTTAGTGTCACTCTTGATCCTAGCTCGCTTGAAATGGAGGAGCAAGAGGTCGGAGTGGCTGTCTTTTTAGATCAGGTGAGTTCAAACCGTAGGCCCCAGAGATATGTACCAGTTCTAACGCGTTGGCTCTCAAAGTTGCACCATTATGATCTTGGAATAGTCATGCTGCCACCAGGCACAAGCAACATCACCTCAAGAACATCGAATACCACGGCTTTGATCCCATATTTCCGCGTCCGAGGGATCACCACCGTTCCGGCTTTTGTTTCGCCTACTTTGGCGCTTACACCAGTTCCTTCGGCGTGGGTTGGCGACAGCCTCAATGTGCAGATCACGGCGAGCAATTTGACCCATTATGCTCTCTCAGCGGGGCCAGCTTCGAGGCCGTATGAGCAGAAGATTATTGGCTATGGGAATGGTTTGGGACTTACTTGGGGATTTACTGGTATGTAACCCTCGACTTTTTTCATTCAGGAATATACTGATGTGTTTTGGACAGGTGCGTTGCTTGGTGTTTACGCCACAACTAATGGTGGGGCAGGGGAGTTTGATACTTATGTGAAGAACTGGACTTACACTGGCCATGGACAGATAGTCGAAATTCCGGGTGCATCATGAAGATTGACTCAGTTATACTCCACTTTATCATCCACCACATGCTCATTTTCATGAAAGTGGTCTTCTGCATTACTTGAGCTTCATCCCTTTCCCAGCAATCAAAATCATAGAGTTGAAGCAACACAAAAAATTGGATAGCTTCCAATATCAAAAGCATAATAGTCGCGTAATCTTTGCCTGCAAAGGAGTCAATGAATGCATAGCCCAAATAGGTGAATGTTTACCTCGTCAACGCGGGGTTTGCCTCTCCCACCACGGAAAAAAAAAATTCCATAATCCGCGTCCCAAAAAAACTTATATCCAACACTCGAACCCAGAGTTGAGTTTAATCTATTTGGCACAAAACGGCAAAAAATGGTCACCAACATCCCCTGTTCCAGCACTTGTATGTCGTAAGCTTGCTTAACGGTAAGGTGTACAATGGGTAAGATGATTAGCCGTCACGAAGAGGGTTGACGCAAAAACTCGTTATTTAATCATATACACATCGTTGCTAAACTTCGGCACCAAATGTAAACACACGCAACCCCGGGACCCACCACTCTTACGGAAAAAGGGGGGCGGGGTGCGCGCTAACGGCGGCTACGGTGGTTCTTGTGCGACGTACTCTAGCTCCGATCAGACGGTAAACGTTCAGCCTGATGCTCCAGCTCCACCTTCACACTGCGAACACCAACATGCGAATAGGGTCATGAACTCCCGCTCCTCCTCGTTCCACGTGCCCACGCCCGGCCTGCTGCGACGCCCGTCTGTGAGCTCCCGGCTGTCCTTCGCGATCTCGAGTGCTGAGCAGGGCGAGGCTGCCAATGCGAATGCGAATGGGGCGGAACACCAGATTGATGAGGAGATCGAGGAGATTAAGAGATATGAGGTATGCGCATATTCTTGCATTCGTATGGCTTAATTGGGTGTCTGCTGATTTTTGTATAGGATTTTACAACAATAGGTGATTGCAAGACGGTGTTTGGGTGCGATGCGACAAACGGTTAACTGACGCTTCCTTCCAGATTGGGTCCAAGACGCCGCGAAAGAACAATTACGGCGGAAGGTGCGACGGAAAGAAACAGCGGGGTTTTTCGAAAGAGGTGGACGAGCAGGCTGGAGATATAAGATATGGGAGTCCTACGAGGCGGCGCAGGGATGGATTGTGGTCACTCTGATCGGAATTGCCATAGGAATGAATGCGGCGGTGCTCAATATTATAACGGAATGGCTTTCGGATGTAAAGCTGGGGTACTGCAAAAATGCTTTCTATTTAAATGAGAGCTTTTGCTGTTGGGGAGAGGAGAACGGTAGGTCCGAATGCTCGATTTGATGGATGACGACTGAGTGAATACAGGCTGCGAAGACTGGCATCGGTGGAGCTCCTTTGGTCCAGTCAATTATTTATTATATATTTTGTTTGCTGTAAGACCCTCGCAACATATACTTTGAATTTTACTAACACCCTTAGACAATATTTGCCCTCACATCTGCAAGTCTTGTACGATCATTCGCGCCATATGCCGCCGGGTCGGGAATATCAGAGATAAAATGCATCATAGCCGGGTTCGTCATGAAAGGATTCCTCGGGTTTCAAACTCTGGCCATAAAATCGGTCGCTCTTCCCCTCGCTATTGCCTCGGGATTGTCAGTTGGGAAGGAAGGACCGAGTGTCCACTACGCCGTATGTACCGGCAACGTTATATCGAGACTTTTCGAAAAATACAAACGAAATGCGGCGAAGACGAGAGAGATTTTGAGCGCCTGTGCTGCTGCAGGTGTTGCAGTCGCGTTTGGCAGTCCGATTGGAGGAGTGCTATTTTCACTGGAAGAGATGTCATCGTACTTTCCTCTGAAAACGATGTGGAGGAGCTATTTCTGCGCGTTGGTCGCGACAGCCACTCTATCTCTGATGAACCCCTTCCGAACAGGCCAGCTGGTCATGTTTCAGGTTCGCTACGATCGATCTTGGCATTTCTTCGAAGTGCTATTTTACATTATTATTGGAATATTTGGAGGACTCTACGGAGCCTTTGTCATAAAATGGAATTTAAGAGCTCAGGCATTTCGGAAGAAATATCTCTCCAAATATGCTATTCTCGAAGCAACATTATTGGCAACTGGAACGGCCATAATCTGCTATCCGAATATGTTCCTCAGGATAGACATGACTGAGAGCATGGAGATTTTATTCTTGGAATGTGAGGGAGCCGAAGATTATAATGGGATTTGTGATAAGCAGAACCGGTGGAGAATGGTTCTCTCACTTACCCTGGCGACGATTTTACGAGTATTTCTCGTCATCATCTCCTATGGGTGCAAAGTGCCCGCGGGTATTTTCGTCCCATCTATGGCAATTGGAGCCTCATTTGGCCGAACAGTTGGAATATTGGTGCAAGCACTCCACGAGGCTTATCCAGCTTCTGTATTCTTTTCAGCTTGCCAGCCCGATGTGCCTTGCATCACGCCTGGCACATATGCATTTCTAGGAGCAGCCGCCGCTCTGAGTGGCATCATGCACATCACAGTTTCAGTGGTGGTCATCATGTTCGAGCTTACCGGCGCGCTCACCTACATCCTCCCAACCATGATCGTAGTCGGCGTAACCAAAGCCGTCAGCGAGCTCTTCGGCAAAGGCGGCATCGCAGACCGCATGATCTGGTTCAGCGGCTTCCCCTTCCTCGACAACAAGGAGGAACACACCTTCGGCGTGCCCGTCTCCCAGGTAATGACCAGCGATACCGTCGCCTTGCCCACCACCGGCCTGACCATGAAGCACGTCGAGCAGCTGCTCCGCGAGGACAAATACCAGGGCTTTCCCATCGTGGAAGACCGCACGTCTAATATTCTAGTTGGATATATCCGGCGCACCGAGCTGCGCTACGCTATCGACAGAGTAAAACGCGACCGCTCCATCAGCCCGACGGCGAAATGCTACTTCAGCCCCCCCTCCTCGCTGAACCCGACGACGCCCACAACGCCCGCCGTGACCTTCGAAGGCATGGCGTCCTCCGCCGTCGACTTCTCGCGCTTCATCGACGCGACGCCCGTCACGGTGCACCCGCGCCTGCCGCTCGAGACCGTCATGGAGCTGTTCCGCAAGATCGGCCCGCGCGTCGTGCTCATCGAGTACCACGGCAAGCTGGCGGGGCTCGTGACTGTGAAGGACTGCCTGAAGTACCAGTTCAAGGTCGAGGCGAGCGAGA
>QGMK01000097.1:0-44411 GCA_007825345.1 Lachnellula suecica | reverse complement strand
GTGAGGGGGGTCTCGTGGGGGTATTTGAACGTTTCTATTTAAGAATTTCTCATTCTCCGTAACCTGTAGAAAGTTAGAATTTGAGTGATGTCCTCTTTCCCAGACAGAAGCGTACCAGGGTCAATGGGTTGTTCTACTATAGGTCTTTTCGAACCACTGCTCCGCATTGAAGTTGTCGGCTTCGTCGTCGTTGTAGGGGGAGGTATATAAGTGATAATTCGATCCATGATAAAGAAAATGCACGAGCTGGAGCTCAACTTGAGAAACTCGTTACATTGGTAAGAGATGATGATTGAGAGAAGCGAGACTTGGAGGCTACATATTCCTAGATATAGATATATACAAGAAGAAAAGACAGAAATATCTTTAACTGTACGTGCCCCATCACTGGTCAGTTTCGGGCCACGCTCAATATAAACTTTTGTTCAAACCAATGAACACGCCACTTCACTTTCTCCGGAGGAACAGTATGCGGCAAAAAGAATTTATCCACTAGCTGGCTGATTGGTGGGGACACGATTGAGGGTGGCCGATGTGCAGAACAGGCGCCCTCAGCCTCAACTTGCGTCGCATGCTCTTCTCATACTGCTTCTTTGGGGCTTACAGCCGCCAGCGATGAACGGAACTCCAAGGCCAGCGCTTCTCGGGCGTGCATCATTGGGCAACATGCCGGACGTCAGCATGGCTGCCGTCCACTTTCTAGAGATACGGCTGACGGCAGTGTTACACAACATTTACGACCGTGGTTGCAAACCATGGTGGGGGTTAAAAAGGTACATCTAGCAGTTATTTGGAATGCTTTTTCCCTAAAGCAGGTCCACACCGAGCCCAGTCGGTCTGCATCGTAGGTATCAATTACCAATCGTTCGCTGTTCATCAGAAAATGCGAGACAACAGGCGCGCTCGTTCCTTACTGTTACACACTCCAATACTAGAGCAGACTTTGAAACCCAACCACTAAGCAGAAGATTATATAGTGTTAAGCCTCGCCGACATTGCCGAGACAAGCTGCGGATACGCTGCGACTCGGCAGCTGTCAGCAAGTTAGAGGTTCCCAGTGAGGAATTTATTCCGAACAGCAGCCAGATCCAACTGACCAGCCAGCGTACGAACCCACCAGGTAATTTAGGGCTAAGGCTGAGAATTCGGAAGAGACCGTCTCCCGGTCCAAGAAGAAGTATTGCTGTCCGGAAAAAATTACTGCTCGCAATCTCTCTCATCTAGCGAGCTGAGTTGAAGTTCTGGCTCTACTGAGCCAGGTACGGCTTCAACAGGCGCGAGGGCATTGCCTATCTGGGGAAGAAACCAGGGGCTGTTGAGAAATATGGTAAAGAAATTGTGGTAGCTGAAGGTGCTGAGCGGCAATGCTCCGGAATCCGAAATGGACGTCTTGTACCCCGAAGAGCTGTACGACGCCGCTCGCAATAGTGGATTGATGATTAGATCACTTGAGCACTACATTCCCCTTCATGAAGTAAAACTACCCAGGGTGTGAGAAGGAGGCGGAGGAACGGAATTCAGTAACCCTCTGAATTCAGAACTGTGGAGAGATAGTTGCCGGATGCCTTGCATCCCGAAAATTTCTTAGAAGAGGAGAAAGAGAGTAAGATACTGATATCACACACTCAACAAAGGTTCTAGATGTATTGAAATATTCTGCTCAAACTTGTGGAAACCATAACAGCACATGACACGGGCACCTAAGCAGCTCAAACGCAAAGAAAATCCATCATCTCATGTTGCACTTCTGGCCGCCTTCCACAAATAAGAAAGATCGTACGTCCACGCAACTGCTAGCAACCCACTGACAGCACCTTCCCCAGGAAGCACTTGCGGAGATGCCAGCCAGGGCAAGTACGTTGGACGGCCCTTCACAGCCCCAGAAAATGAGCTCAAACGTCTAGAAGACTGATCGAAATTTTTGCAGCCAAGAAGACGAAAATGAAGAACCAAAAATCACCACTCGTTGTGCGCACGCAAATAGCAATACGTCCCACTGCTTCGAATACCACACTCACTTCACCCTCACCACTCAAAAAACAACTTCAAAAGTTGAAACTATGACTCCGTATGGCACAATATGGAGATTTTCCAACGTGTCTGGGTGATGGCAAGATGGGCCCGGACCTTGCTTGCCCTCTGAACGACCCCCCTTCCCCCTTCCTTCGGCAAGAAAAGCGAGCTTTCATATTAAAGCGTAACCGCTCCGTCCTCGCCAAAATTAAAAAGGGCTACATTAGATCTCGTTCCCTCCTTCCTCGCCCAGTTGTCAAAGGGCTGCACCAAAGCTCAACCCCTCCTTCCTCGTACCGAAAGCCCTTTCCCCTAACGCCAAACACCTACAACGCTTTCCCATAAACACAAACACAAGCCCAAGAGCAAATCATTTCCCATACCCTACATCCCCCAAATATCAGCATCAAAAATCTACAAAATGGCACTGGGGAAAGAAAACATACCAGGATCAACAGGCTGCTCTTCCGGCTTCGGTTTCCTGCGCGGTCTCTCCATTTGCATTTGTCTTTTCATTTGACTCTGTGTTGGTCTTTGGACTTCTGGTGGAGCTGGTTCTATAGCGATGTATTTCCTCGATATCGACATTGATATATGAAGGCGAGTCAGGGAATGGCGGGGAGGGCTTGTTATAGACGGGGAAGCTGGGGATGGTGGGGCACGATATTGGAGTTGGGGACGATGTGCAATGAGCCAACAAGTGAGGTGAGGTGGGGGACCACGATGCTCGCGTTGATACTGTAGCTAAAAGGAGATGTCTCAGGCGCTTTATACAAGCTCGATAACTCCACTTTTACTTACTATCCTTACGATACCATACTCTCCCAACCTCGCCATTTTTCAGAAGGATGAACAGTCATACTCATAGCTGAACCGGGCCATGAGTAAGTCGCGGAAGTCGCCGCCAGGGCCTCCTATTTGAGGGGAAAGACCGTTGGTGGGGACAGAGCGAGCCTGCCTGATATAGGAGGGAGGTTGAAAGTATTGTCACTGGACATCTGCCTTGTGTCATGCTTCTCCTCACCAAGCGGAATGCTGATCGAATGCCGGCCGTGCTGCCTACAGACACCCCCACCAGGCTCCCACGCCGGCACTCATCGGCAAGAACCGGGCCAACACTCCTTATCTCAGAACCACGAGCAAGCAACGGTGACGAAAACACTCTCGCCGCGCAAAGCAAGAACTATCTCCTAAAATACTGGGTGCTGGTTTGTAGTCACCAACACGGTGAGAGCACCCTCCACTCACGTGCCCATAAGCCAGTGTGGGGATTAGCCCGATTGGCTTACCGACTGCGGGGTGTATAGCTCAAGGGTTTGCCATAACGACGAACATCAAAATAAGCAGAAAAAACAGAATCGTTCCGGAAAGTCTCCCTAGAATCCCATGGCAGTAAGATTATTCTGAACAAAAAACAGGCGTACGGACGATCACTGCAACTTTCCAACGTCCAGCTGCGGAGATAAATCTAGCAAGGTAGCTAGACACCCTCTCCGTATGCGAAATAGAGTTCCGGTTCACGGTCATAATAAACTTTTGCTTAGATGCCTCAGAATGCGTGAGATATTAAACGATCGACCAGCTTGAAGCGAGTTTTAGAAAAGAAAACCATTTCGAAACCTTTTCCCCGTAGGGAGAGCCACCCTACTGTACATTGCCCGTGCGTAACAGTACAAATGCCTGTTCCGTTTGCCTCGCGCGGTGTCCCTCGCTTGTACAGGTGGTTTGACAGGACGTCGATTCGTGACTTTGTCTGGGAAGAGCAGACTGGATTAGTCGTACTTTCGGGAATAGCGCTTGAGTCTTTAGATACATTGTCCGGTTTAGGACACTTGATCGGGACGGAAGGGGCGAATTGGCGCTTTCGGAATGCAGAACGGGAAGGAACGGTGGAAGAGGAACCGAACGGGCTTGAGGTCAAAGTCGATGGGTATCTAAAAGCCCAAGCAGGAAGCCGCTGTTATTGAGGAAAAGAGGCAAGCAGCTAGTATAGAAATTACCACTTGGTAGGATAGTTACAGTCACAGTCACAAATACGACGACATCACAGCATAATTACACATCAGAAGTTTTATAAATCTTGTTTTGTACTGAAGCTGGCTGGCCCGATCGATGGAAATTAATATTTGTACAAGTAGTTCGTCCCTCCCCATGAGCAAAACCTGCCTCCCTCAACTGCGCACTCGTTGTTGGCGACCAACTGTGTGCATCCGTATGAGCGAGACAACGCGGCCTGCTTCCCTCCCCACCACAAAAATTTCCTCCCCTCACTTCAAGATTACAAAACCAGCCAGCCAGGCTATCAGAAGGCGCATCGTGCTGTAATGTGGGAAAACGCAAGACGATCCGGAACCCTGAGCCACGCGAGTAGGGCAGAGTACAGATCGAGTGACGCTCCAGACGCAAAAATGCAACGCGAATATTTCGTTCCCCCGAGCATGCAAGAAAGCAGCAGATCTGGCAAATGGATAAGAGAAAGGAAAAGTATTCACACAAAAGCTTTTAGTTGTTGCCCTCCGCCGGTCCATGATGATGATGCCACGGCAAGGACAAATCCCGCGAGCCAAATGAAAATCGCAGTAAAAGCAACCTGTCTCCCGCACACCGCCCAATATGCGCAGGAATTAAGGAAATCTGGTGACGCAATGTAGTCTATGGGTCGAGTCTGAGGTATCATGATAAACAGAAAGAGAACTTTTAAGACACGTTTTAGAAAAAGGGCCCGCCGCAATGCAAGTTGTAACCCGCCGGTCTATGCACAGAGATTAGGATGCTCCCGAAAACACTTTTTGTGTATGATCGCTTCATGACTCGCTGTCCTTCTTGTCTTCAGACTTGTCTGCTGATGCAGGGGTTGCCTTAGACAGTGCCGGAGAGACAGATGTCGAAGGTGGAGAGGCTGGGTTCTCAGGCTCGCCGGATCCTAATCCTGCAAGTAGACTATTTTAAATGTTAGTTTGCATTATGACTACAACATAAGAATAAACATACCTGAATGCATTTGCGGAGGTAGCCGACTCCTTCTCCTTCTGTTGAGGAGGCGTGCCGGTTCTCGACGAAGCTCCAGAATCTTCACCTGTTCTGCTCAATGAGCCTCCAGGGCCCATCTTTCGCCCGCTGTTGCTTCGAGATTGGAACAACGAGGAAGCTGGTCCGAATGAGGTCGGCTGGCTAGAGTTTCGGTTTGCACCACTCTTGCTGGTCAGGCGACGCAGATCATCCATACCAACGGTGTTCTTCTGGTAATCAACAGGAGGTTGGTTTCCATATTGGTTCGAGAAGTTTCGTCCGTCACCACGACCCATTTGCATACGTCCACCACCACCGCCACCTCCACGTTGGTTGCCACGGGCGTTCTCGGCGGCTTTCTGGGCAGCTGCTGCTTCAGCCTATTTTAATGTCAGTAAAGGTCACTAGTGAATCTTTTGAATATAACATACCGCAGCTCGGACTTCATCAAGTGTCTGGGGGCCCTTGTTGGCTTCCTTCGATTGCCAGTGCTTTTTTCGTAGGTCGACAATGTCCATCAACATGAATCTCAGACGACTTGGCAGATCTGGCGTGTCGATCATGGACTGGATTCGGTTGAAGTAGACATCCATCATCGGCTTACCCTTCTCAGTGCTGTCCAAGTTGGCACCGATAGTCTTGAGAAGCTTGGTAAGGGATTCAATCTCAGCCTCATCAGGGATGCCGGTGTAGTCGACAAGTTTCTTCACACACTCGTGCATGATACGCTCCGTAAGCATGCTCAACTTGTAAAGCTCGCCGATGAACTGGACAAGACCAAGACCACGTCGCTTAGCAGCAGCAGCGATGTAGTACTCCTCGGAAAGCATGGCAGCTTCGCCGGTCTTTTCGTCACCGCGTTCACCCTCGGGCTTCTCGCCAAGATCCATCTTCCATCCTCGCTCGAATTCTTCTTGACATCTGTTGAGAAGGTACTTTCGGAAGAGGTTGCCTCCAGAAACAATGTTGCCGTTCTTGTCGAGAATGCTCTCATCTTTGATGTCAGGGCTCATAGTCTCCAACATACGCTTGCAGAACTTGGCATACATGGAAGCCCAGTGAGCCTCGTCGGTAGCCTTCTCGAAGGTGAGCTGAATAACTTGTCGGAGCGTACGTCCATCAGCTTCATCTTTAGACTGAGCAGCGATGGCCAGAATTTGGTCGGCGATCTTGTCGAACTTCTCGGGAGTCATCTTATTCAGCGCGGCCTTGACCTTTCGTTGAACCATGTCAGGCTCCATGTGACTTGAACCACCAGACGAGCCAGGGGTTGGGCCGGCAGCACCAGTTGCAGCTTGGTTGCCAATGCTGCGAGGCTTCCATCCTGTAGATGTGACCTGAATGGGTTTGAGATCCATGCCGGCGGTGAGAGGCATCGTCTTCGCAGCTTGAGCTTCTTGTTTGGCGTTTGTACCTGTGTGGTTGTCGCGTCTGCTGCTGCCACGTTGGTTTTTGCTTCCCTGTCGCGGTGAATTCGGCATGTTGTACTGAGAACTTGGGGTACGCGCCATAGAGTTGCCACCAGGAAAGCCTGCACCACCAGGACGGGTGAATGAGCTCATAGGATTGACAGCCGGTCTCGGAACATTAGCCATGGCAAAACGTTGCTCAGAGGTTGTACCGGGAGGTAAGGTCTTGCCACCAACAGCACCAAATTGGCCCATGGCAAAGGCCCCAGGAGCGTTTCTGTTGGAGTTTTGTCTAGGACCCAATCCTCCACCATTTCTGGTGGAAGCTGATCTGGCGGACCCTCCATCAGTATCTCCGATAAGTGCCTTGATTTGAGACTCAAACTCCATAGATGGCTTTTCGATGAAGACCTTCTGGAATTGAAGCAAGAACTCCTTGTCATATTTGAAGTTCTTGCCCTTGTTCGTGACGGCAGTGTTCAGAGCTGGGTTTGGCGAGCTGATATTCGGTGGGTAGAGAGAAGAGTTGAGAACAGTCAAGAAACGAGCTGACTTGAGGGACTGAAGAGCCGCACTTGGCTGAGGTGGCTCAACAGGCTTCGTGTTGAGGGGCGCCAAGTTGAGTGCAGCAGGCTTGCCACGCTTCTCGTTTGGGTTGACCTTGGGTGGCGGGCCCATGGAGTCATCAGAGGCAGGAGTTGAGGCTCCGCTTTCACCGCCGAGAGTAAGATTCGAGAGTTTCGACGCCAAAGTACTTGGTGTCGCAGGTGCGGTCTTCTCTTCTTCCTTGCTCAGAGTCTTGATGTCTTTCTTGAGCTCGGCCTGGATATCGACCTTGTCACTGCCCTTGGCTTCAGCCTCTTGTCGCTTCTTCTCGCGCTCATCTTCAATGCGTTCCATCTCGCGCTCTTGCTCCTTCAACTTGCGGTCATTGTCCTCGGCCTCTTGCTTTCGCTTAGGCTCGTTCTCCTTGTCCGCAGCAGCCTTGGCGGCAGCACGCTTCGCAAGCATCTCGGCCTCCTTCTTCTCGCGCTCGGCCTCTGCTGCCTCCATCTCCTGGATTTGGCGCTCGAGTTCATCCTCTTCGTCTTTCTTGGCCTTGTCAGCAGCGGCTTTGGCATCAGCTTCCTCCTTAGCTTTGGCATCCGTTGCTTCTTGGGCGGATTTAGCCGCTGCGTCAGCTTTAGCTTTCTCTTCCTCCGCCGCCTTCTTCTCCTCTGTCTTCTTCTCCTCGGCAGCCTTAGTAGCCTCATCAGCCTTGGCTTGAGTTTCAGCAGATTTTTCCGCAGCAGCAGCTTGCTTGACCTTCTCCAAGATCTCCTTTTGGATCTGCTCCTTGGGCTTGACAGCAGCGCTATCAGAGCGGGTTTGTTGAGGAGTAGACGACTTGGGTGGCGGTGTAGGAGTGGAAGCGATCACAGGAGGTGTTCGGGTACGGTTGCTTGGGGCTGGGGACGCAGGAGCCTTCAAGGTTTCCACATCTAGAGCCTCACCGGTTTCGGGCTTCTTGATCAGGATCGCAGCACTCTTTCGTGGAGGTCTAGAATAAACAGTGGCAGGTGCAGCGTTGACCTTAGCCGGTGGTTGTGGGGTGTGAGGGTGAGAAACAGAGGGGGTCATGGAAGGCGTCTGAGGCTGACCCATGCTGGAGGCTGGTCTCTGATCCGACGACATCTGTGATGAGTTGCGTGACATTTGCTGGGAGGCGTATTGACCAGGAACGTAGTTTGGCTGCTGGTAATTGGGCTGGGGGGATTGAGGAGGCATGCCATTCATGAACTGCATCTGGGGATATCCCATACCGTACGGCATGCCTCTGGGATCATAGCCTTGTTGGTAGGTGGGAAAGCCGCCCTGCTTTTGAGCCGTTAGAAATTTATCAAAGTCAACACTTGCAGGAGAAAGATCAATATTAGACAAATCAAATTGCGGAACGCCACTGAGAGGAGGGGGAAGAGGGGGAAGAGCAGAATGATCAGCAGAAAGAGCTCGACGATCCAAAGAAGCTGAGGTCGGTGGTTCATTGCCAGACGATGCTTGCTTGTGATGACCATGACCCGAGCTTCCCGAGGGCATCGTGAAATTCCGCACGTCACTTTGACTGTATTGACCGTAACTATCTCGCTCTTCTTGAGGCTGCGGCATTTGCTCGCGCGAGATGAATTGGTGGCCGTATACTTCTCTTGAAGAATGTTCGCGTCGACTGCCGCGCGCCCCTGAGAACTTCTCAAGATTGCGTCCACCACCATTTTTGCCGCCTTTATTGCCCTTGTTGTTGTTGAACTTATTGAAGAAAGCTGACTGTTGGTGTGAATTGGGGGGGTTTACTTGTTGACCATGCATATTTGCGTATCCGTAACCTCCGTACTGCTGCTGGGGGGTCTGCATCGGCATGGCTTGGTGCATGTTTGGTGTGCCAGGCATGGAGCCACCAGGAACGGCGTGGGATAGAGCAGGGCTGCGAGCAGCTTGGTGTGGCGAGTTTGGATAGTTCTGTGGCATTCGACCCTGTCCTTGAAAGGCGGGAGCCATTGCACCGCGACCTTGGCTCGTATTCCTAAATTGTGAGTTGTTGGGAGGAGGGTACCCCATCTGCTGCTGCGGTGTGAATTGCTGGGAGAAGTTGCCCCGACCTCGCCCATTTTGTGGGGGGTATCCGCCACGTCCTTGACTTGCGCCAGGACCTTGGTTGCCGCCCATTTCACCTTGTGTGGATTGCGAAGATTCGCGACGGAGGTGGCCAGATTGCGGGTTGCCGGGAGCAAGAGGACCAGATGCTTGTCTCATGTGACGCTGTCAAACATAAGTGATTAGTAAAGGGGTAAATCGATGCGCCAATAGGAGGAGCCGCAAACTTACATCGCCATCGCCGCCGAGAGAACCAAATGTAACACTATTGCCTTGCCCAGCCAAACCAGAAGGCGGTCGTCCACCACTAGCTGAGGGTACGGGGATTGGAGAAGGTGATTGCGCGGGCGATGTCACTCTTGGGTTGTTCGGGATGGAAATGGGCGCAGAAGCCGTAGGCTGCGCAATCTGGGGCGTGCTGTGCGAAGTCGCAGGCGAGTCTGTGATGGATCCAAACTGAATGCCACTCTTGGATCCGCCAACGGGGCCGCCGTTTGGAACATAGCCGTTGGGTGCAGTCGCGCTGATGGTTACTGAACTCTTCCGGCTGTGGTCGATCGCACCACCATTTGCTGCAGAACTGCTATGTGCGATAGCAGGCGCAGAGACTGCCGGTACCGCAGGAGGAATCGAGGACCTGCCGTTCACCGGCGAGATCGATGCTGACTTCCCATGTTGTACCGGCGCAGAACCACCGACAGCCACGGCGGGAGAAGGGGTCGAAGAGCCCGTCGCGATGGGTGGCGACGAGACTGCCTTCTTAGCGGTTGAAGCGTACGACGGAGTCGATTGCGACGCGCTGGAGCTGTTGGAGGCCTGGCTTGGGGTTTGGGATTGTTGGGAAACTGAAGTCATAGGGTGGACTTGCGAAGATGACCTCGTGTGTGTTGTGGGAGAGCGGTTTATAGGAAGATGATGACGTATCGCGACGAACAGAGGCAGCGAGATATCCTTTCCAGAAGGACGACCGGATATGGAATCTGATCTGTTCTATTAGGCGGACGCTTCGAGGCGCGACTCGAGGAAGAGCGGAGAGGTGGGAGGTGGGAAAAAGTCGAAGTTAATCGCTCTTCGGGACTGATTATGCCTGCCTGACGGCAAAACTTGGTGCAAGGAGTGGAAATTCGGCAGACGGGCGTCGAAACGTGCGCTGGCGATGATTAGGGAGTGGGATACGAAGGGTATCGCAGAGATTCCGGCCGCGATTGATCTTCTACGGAATAGAAGATGTCGGGGGGAATGGGTTTCGTGGGTTGTGTGATGTTTTTCTCAGGGAGATGAGGGTGTGGAAAGGCAGAGGACGAAGGGCTCTCAAAATTCTTTTTTGGTAATTTTAGTGCCAAGAGCCGAGAGGTGGCCGGAAGGGGTTTAGCGGCACTCATGCGAGCACTTCCCAGCGGCGCGCACCTCCAGTAGTAAGTAGTCGCTCCAGTCACCTCGACCACGACCACGACCACGACCACAACCTCGACCACAACCATTCAATGAACAGGAGGAGGATGAGCCACACCACTGATCGATGACTATACATTCTACTTAATGTCTGAGCATTGCCTGCCTTCCTTCCGTTTTGGCTGTGTGAGTGTGAATCACGTATTTATTTGGCAGTTGCAGTCATTCAAGTAGGAAGGGAGGAAGAGGTCCAGGAAGACCTCGTAGACACGCTCCCAGTACCAGTCTGCGCACACACACGTCCGCCCTCACCCGCCCCTGCCCTTGCCACATGGAGCTCGCTCCTCGGGCCTCTCCTTCCTGTAGAAAGTGTAGAAAGTGCAAGCTTATGATTCAAGCTGCTACCCAACGACGCGCACGGCAAAGTCACACACGCGATGTACGAGTATCTTGTTCCGTACCGCGCCCAAGGATAGGATACCGTGATAGGATCCCACCATCCACACAGCCAGCAGCCAGATCTCGTCAGCGCACACTCGCACTCGCACTCGCCGGGCCAAGTACTGTACAAATATGGTGTGTTCTCTCGGCGTAAGACGGTCGTATCGATATTTGTAGGAAATCTATTGTTTGCCCTAATCCTCCAGCCCTGAATAATTCCCCAGCCCCTTTTTTCCATCCATTAGAAATCTCTGCTCCCTCCTCCACCCCCCCCCGGCCATGGTAAAAATAAATTATATGAATATGATCAGATCACCGGCTGGGGCTGCCGGGACGCGCCCTCAAACGCGCTAGGACTGGGATCATGCCCTTGGTGTTTCTGGAGCCTTATCCTTTTCGTCCGACCTGCTGCAGTCCAGGCACACGCACCCGAGAGCCTGAAGAAACATTTCTTGCTGCTCCCAGAAGCAAACATGCCCCCACGTTTCGTCTATCTTTCAAACAAGCAATCAAGCAACAGCGGCCCTTGAAATTCCAGAATGGTAGAATCCGGATGACTGCCCAGGTGAGTCAGGCTGGCCGATCGTCTGTGGCACAGGCCGCAATACTCTACTCATTGACCAATACTTCTGTACTCTGCGCCGTCTGAGCCTTCCGAGTAACCATGCAGCACAAGACAGCCCAGCCCGTACGCAGCGCCTTGAGCCCGTGGACGCCCGGCTTCTTGGTCGCTATCAGACTCAGTCAGGGAACAATGACAGCCCAGGCGATCAATGTATCAGTATCAGCCCCCTATCTGCACCATGCAAACAGGTCCGACAAGATCGTGTGCCGCAAGCCACGCCGTTACACCAACACCAACACCAACAACCCCCTAACCCTCCCGTCAAAGCCCCTAGTAGGTAATTAATAGAATAAAATAAAATCCAGACCACAATTCCACCTCCACCACCATTCATATTCCATTGACTCCGAATCTCCAACAGCAGCATTAATTCCTAAGTCCGTCCGCCACTGTGCTCTGACTCATTCACAAACCTACGCCTGGTCCGCACCTGCACCCAAGCAGTCAGCGCTGCTGCGGCCCATTCCAGAAGCATTCACACTGGTGTTCCATTCCAATGCTCCACCTCCACTATGCACATGCAGCATGACGAACGGGCAAACAAAACCAAACTGCTGAATAAAATCTAGGGCCGCCTACAGATCAGATCTTCCGTCTGCACCTTTCCGTCCCCCTTCAAACCTCCCTTTCTATATCATTCCAATACTTATTAGATCTTATTTTATTATATTATTATTGCTACCTACTGAAAACCCGACATTAAGAATCTCCCGCGGAGATTATTGCGGCTTCTAGAAGTGAAGCACCCGACCCAAAACAGGCGAATGACTTGCATGTGATCGCCACTGCATCACGGGGTGCATTGCAGCCTCTCCTTCCATTGATCGATCAAGAAAAAGAGCCTCCAACTCTGACGGTTATCGGGAGTCATCCATTCTTTCTTATCTTATCAATTATGTTTTAATAATGACTGGAAGTTGGAAGCTTAGGGTTATGATTTGGCTGGGTTGGGTAGCGAGTGCGGCGGACCCCTTTTCACTAGCGACGCTAAGCTGTGTAGCCCCTGAGCTGAAAGGGCGGCGAACGCAGTGGTTGGTAGCATGCGCAAAGCTGAGATACAGCTTTTTTGACAACGTATTGACTGGCTTGCCACTTTCGAGCAACGAAATCCGCCGACCTGGATTCTTTGCTCTGGGAGCAGCAAAGTATTGCGCAGAAAGGTATGTTAGGAATAGGATATGACTGGTGACTTCGCGGAGACGGGTTTGGAGAAGGCGTAATATACGAGAGACTGGGTAAATTTGATGTTGGCCAGACCTGAATTCAGAGGCTCAGCAAGTAGGAAGATGCTAAACCTCAACTCACCTCACCCACAGAAGAGAATACCTCACGAAAACTCTTCAAACCAAGCCTGTGAACTTGGGAATAACAGCCGCAACGAGCACGCTTACTGCTCTCGAGTATCCTCTAATAGTAATAAGCACATTCACACTTCCACAGCCCTTAAGTGGCCGTCCGTCGTATGTGCTACTCTTTCCAGCCCTCCTCCCCTGCTCGTCGCACAGCCATATATACCCCAAGAACTAAACAGTCCACAAAACTATAGACACCGAGAAGCAATTTACAAGAAGTTGCATGTTTGAACCGAACTGACGTACATCTCTCAGCAGGCCCGGTCTCCGAAGAATCCCCAACTTCTCACATTGCTTCGCGTTACATTTCTATTCAATTTTACTCCTTGATTCATTCGCTGTTATTATCTTCCTTCATTCATTCATTGCCTTCTTTCATTCATCATTTTCGATGAAACAGCAACGAAATGATACCATGTTAGCACATTTCCAGCCAGACAAAAGCAAAGATGTCCAACCGTGACACCAACCAGGTCCAGACCATCGTTCTGCACACCATTCGAATTTCCAAGAAAGGATACGCTTCGTTTCTGCTGTTTTTCCGTTCCCAGCTGAGTATCTGAGGGCTGATGTACCTAGGAGTTACCTCTGTACCCTCGCGATGACTTTCTACGACTCGCAACCTAAATCAATGATTCACGACGCAGATCCGGATTTGCAATTCAATCTTCCAAACCCAAGTAGAGTCAGCAGGTCTATAAAACATGCCCCGCCTAGACATAGGGAACATATAGGAGCTTTTGAAGCGGTGACTGAACAGTACAGGGAAAGTGCCCAGAAAGTCGGATTTCTGCTTCTACTGCTTTCCCCACAACCGGCCTCCCCTCCTTTGTTTTTCGCTAGAACAAGAATTCAGCTGCTTCATTTTCAAACTTGGAGGGCAAACCATCGCAACTCCACGACTATTAACTTCCCACCAAGATTCTCCATTCGTTCGTGCAGTATTTCGTCGCGTAAATTTCAAGTGAAGTCTTAAGCACCACATGTGAATTCTGGAGGATTTGGTTGCTTAGGTTTATAGAGAGCTGCCGCGCTATTGAAGGACGGATGGCCAAGAGCACTTCCCAGTGTCACATTCTATTGGGTCATGTTCATTGCTTATTACCTCTGTTTGGTTTGGTGCTTATATTATATACTTGAACAAGAGGGGCAGCGTTGGGCATTCACTAGCTAGATTTGAATCTGCGGAGAACAGTGACAATTTGCTCCAAGGTTGCTCCATGATGGTTTTCCTCTGCTTGTTTCAAGGGGCGGCTGTTCGAGGTGGCCACCTAGAACCATAGGCATAGTCACTTTGGACTTCTCATTTCTGGGATAGCGGCTAGTCGGTAGGAATTGTCATCCACCCTCGTCCTTGTCCACAGTGGGGTATTGACTCGGATGTAACCGGCTCATGAAGGAGAGATATCGCGGCACGGCAACAGACTTAAATGGGTATTTCTCTAAGGTCTTACTATTGCCTTCAAAGCTCTCTATCCTTGAATCGAATTGTCTCTTTGTTCGTATAAAGAACGTTGAACTCATGCTCAAACCCATTTTAGAACCCCGTGTGTGGCTTGAGCCGCAACACTCGAACGTATCAAGCACGGGAATGACTTAGATCTTTTGGATTTCTTCTGCTTGAGCTGCATTATATACATCTCTGAGATTTCGGGTGTTCGTTCATCTGGATGGTGTATCAGCACCACCCACAGGACTCCTCCTCAAATCACCCGCAGGACTCCTCCTCGAACATACCAATGTATGGCTTCTCCCACAACCATCACAATGAGTATGGTAGCACTGCGGACACTGTGCGGCAGACATGAGAAGGTCGCTTTGCGTGCATTCACACTCCGCAAGTTAGCGTTAATATCAAGTCAGGCTTCGGGAATAAAACATACACATTCCCATTTCCAACCACGTCTTGCCAGATCCTTCCACTTTCTCTTTACGGCCGTCGCTGCCCTTGCTGATAGTTCTATTGTTTGGTGTGATTCGCTGTCATTAGTATCAACTATTTTTGCTTTTCTCTCATCGTCCCTTTTTACAGATGAGCTATTGGGCTCTCTGAGACGTGCCTTCCAATTCTCCGAGCTCGTGGGTCTTGACTCAGACTTTTCGTTTGTGTTTGAAGCGCCTGCCTCCTCCTCCAATTTTCGCTTTGACGAGTGGCTCATTGTGTCAAGGTTTTGGGGCAGCTTTTCGGGGTCGTCCGGCAGCTTAGAAAGGCCCGCCTCGTTGGCGGACATGAATCTGGGTCCGTTCGCGATACCATTCGCTGACCGTTGCCTTGCATAATCTGCCAAAGAGAGCTTTTTCCGCGGCACGGTGGTGCCTGAATTCGAGGTCCACATGGGGGGAGGGGAGACACTAAAAGGTGATTGACCTTCGGTGGCCTTACTATCTTCCATTACTGTGGCCCTTTCACTTTCCTCCAATCGCTTCTGTAATTTATCAGGCGGCTGCGATTCGTCGATTTCTTGTTCCTTGCCTGTCTCAAGCTTTTGCTTTGATGGGAGACGACCTATGTTTAGGCCTTGGGGTAGGTTTTCGGGGTCGTCTACTCCATATTGAGCCATCAATTTCTGTAACTTGGTAGGCCGAGGCTTTTTTGCCAACTTTGTGGCACTGAGGACTGGAGGAGGTTCAGGTGCAACCGGGGCCCATTTATGAAGCTCTTGACGAAAGAAATTGGTTTCGTAGGCAAGGAGGACTTCGGCTCCTTCAAGTTTACGCAAGTAAAACCGCTGAGTTTCGGATTCATCAGCGGTAGCCATAATCGGGTTGCAGAATAGGGCAATATGAGATCTAAATTCTTGCGCTTGATCAATGATCATTGCCAGAGTAGCCTCTTCATCTGGTCTGAATGGCAGCCTTCGCATTTCGTCCTGCCACGCTTGGAGATCCTCGAGTTTAGGCCGAGCTGCGTCACGGGGGATCCTGATCCGCCAGTCGCAGACAGGGCAGGTATACTTTTCGTTGTCCTTGACTTTGCCTCTTGCGATCTTTAAGCACTTTCCATGATACCTAAAGAAGTGAGCAAATGTCTCCTACAAAGGTTCGTCGGAGCTCACTTACAATTCGTGGCATAGCTCACACTCAATCATCATGCCGGCCTCAATACGCCGACAAATGCAGAACACTTCTCTGAACTTGGGGGTTCTTCTAGAGTGGGTCTCGTCAGAAGGGCTCGGATCTCTTGAAGCAGGCTCGGCAGGAAATCCCGGTTTGTCTGAGACAATATCGAAGCAGTCTGTATTCCGTTCCAGCACAAATTCCATATGCATTTTGAGAATGTGCAAGGGGCCATTCGCTTTTCCGAACATCTTTTTCCCTTTCCTCATCCAATCTTCGTGTACTTTTTTCAGTTTCTGCAATTCCAACGGGGGTGTGATTCTATTTAGCCCATAAAATTTGCCCACAAGTGAGCAGACTTCGGAGTAATTAGGTCGCTGATCTAAACTCGAGTCTTTGCTCCTCTCGATGAGCTGAAGAGCTTCTTCTCGGTATCCTAGAACAGGAGGCGGTAAAATAGATCCTTTTGGAATGGTCGCGGGCTCCGCACTGAGCTTACTCGGGATATTCTCATTGGCCGATATTGAAGCTGAAGTACTATCAGTGCTTGCACGTGAATGTTGACTTAGTCCATCACTTTGAAAACGTCCTCTAAGGTTATTTAGTTGACGTCGTCGTATTGGTATGATAAACTGCTGGCCTTGAACTTTGTGGTATATCTCGTTGTGTCTCTGTAGCGCTGTCTTTGTTGCGAACCCAACAGAATTGAAGTCGCATTTCAAATCAGCGCATTTGAAGCTTCTGATGTGAGTAGCTTCATGTCTTCCTCGTTGATTGGCACTAGCAAAACCGCGCGAACTGTATGCGCATGATCGATACCGGCATAAAAATGGAAAGTCTCCATACATCTCCTTCCAGTTTCGTAAAACCTGACTATCTAACCCAGGAACGGTATTGGCTTGAAGAAGCTGCTCTGATATGTCGCGGTAAAGATAATTCAAGCTTGTTAGAGTAGTTGGATCATTCTTCATTTCAAATTTGCGAGTGTCTTAATCTTGTTTAGCTCTGCCTCTTGGCGGCAGGAATAGCATCCAGATATATCAAACTTACCATGATATGTTTCAGAGCCCTGATCTCTGCTTTTCGACAGATTATTGAAGAGTTCTATGTCTCTTAAGAACATCCGGATCTGCTGGTAACCTTGCATTGGTCGCATAATCTTTTCGACCTCCGCTAAGGAATCTTGGTCGACAAGTAGCCTTTGGAAGTCCTGGGAGGCTGCCCGTCGTCGAAGTGCTTCCAAGTTCTCCAATTGATGCATGAGATCAATTGAAAGAGGTTCCCGAGATGCGGTCTGTAGTTCAACGTAGCGAGCCACGTGTTTATGCCAGAATTCTTTTGCATAAGGATGTAGACAATGGAGGCCATTGACCACTCGCTGCAGGCTTCCGTAATCGGTCGCGGGGGATCGGAGCAACCGAGCGCTTGTGAGAAGGTACGCAACACAACTAAACGCAATATTTTGATGTGCCTGTTGTTCTCTAATAAAGTTTCCGCTTCTTCGATGGAGAATGTACCTGTGGGTGCAAAGTTAGGCTAGCACAGCAGGGAATTGAGGGATTTGGTGAGAATACTCCTTGGCAGAGAAATGAACAAACGTCACCGTCCCATTGGCCTCCACTCTAATAATTGGTTTGCAGACGTCGACAACACTGAGGTTAAGTTTTGTTGCCTGAGTCAGCTCGAGGCTGCCAGGTTCGAAGAAAATGCCATCTTGTATTTCGTATGCTTTCAGGGGCCGGAAGCAACACGCCATCCACTCTAGAATGCGAATTGCTTTGTGGCGGCTGTATTCGCTGTACTTTTCTTGAATCCGTCCCAGAATTCTCCCGTAGCTGCGTATATAATTTAGATTTGGATATCGATTTGAAATATGGGCTTTGAAAACTCACGCTTTATGCAAACCTTGAGGGAGATTGTCTGCGGCGTCGAGTAATTCCAAAACACTGTGACGGTCTTCAAGCTCACTGATGACCAGTTGAACCCAGAGAAACATCCCTGAAAGTCGTTTTCAGTTACTTCCACGCTAGATGAATCAGATCACAATACCGTGGGCCTTCCCTGCTACGATACTCTCGACTTTGTCAATGCTATCATCCCCGAAAGAGTCTCTGAGAGGTTCTAATCTGCATCTAACGTACTCTCGAATATCTGCGTTGACGTTCTCTTTCTTGTCTGTTAATGATATTGTCGGAACTCTCTGTAGAATCCTGCTGATATGAGTCTCTTCGCGGCTAGAGACAAGTATCCTGACGGCAGCACCTGGATCTTGCGTCAACCCTAGTAACTCCGACAGAACAGACTTTTGGTCTTTCTCGCTGCATTCGTCAAGCCCATCTATCATTATATGGGGCAGTTGGCATGCTGCTATGAGATCTGGAAGAAGCTTTTTGACCTGCGACAGCGTCGAAGCACACCTTCGTTTGCAGTAGTTGTCAAAAATGTGGGATGCCAGGTCCGGCTGAGACCTTAACAGTTGAACCGCCAAAGTCCTCAGCACATGACCACAAATTCCGTCTTCGATCTTATCGTTACAGAAGAAATACAATACGGTTGTACTTTCCTGGAGTTGAAGATGTTGAATCAAGTAGGAAGTGAGAACACTTTTGCCTGGAACGAATTAGTCACCTCAACTTTTCAATTGTATACGGCCAGCCAAATAGAAATTATTGCTGTAGAACTGACCTGCACCAGGAATACCATTCAGCCATAAAATAGGGCTGCTGGCTCTACCATCAATCCAGGACACTAGTTTAGGGGTCCGGAGTATCCATTCACATGTGCTCGCTTGTCGTAGGTCGACCAATCTGTCGAGTTCTTCCTCCTGAAGACGATCTTCCACTGCTAGCCAAGTAATTGCTTCTTGCATAACAAATTCCCGTCTCTCTGTTTCCAGTCGCTCAACAGACTGCTGTTGCTGGACTCTCCAATTTTTGGCCTCCACAATAGCAATTGCTGATGCTTCTTTGTCCACGTGCTCTCTGTGTCGAACCAAACTTTCTAAGATTCCATGAAATCGAACAGTAAAGTCTTTCCAAAGTGAGTCGAAGAAGACATGCCATGCTATGCAGTATTAGCCTTTTTGAAAGTGTACCCTTTTCTGACGACCCTTTTCTGAAGCACCGTGACTTACAGCCTCGCCGGAAGAACAGGTATGAGGATCGATGGAATTCCAATATGTCTCCGTAAACCATTGCCAGAGCATTTTGGAGGTTATTATCGTCAGGAAAAGCGCTCTGGAAGCGATCAAACCGAGGCAGAGCCTCAGCAATCTGCATATACGCATTGAGAAGTTGATCCAACGCGTTCGAATGTTCGTTCGCCAACTAGACATCCGTCAGTGTGACACCTTCGGTCTTTTGTTTTCTGGCAAACTCACCTGGAGCATCAATTTAATCGGTGCCTATGTAAAGTTAGCATCTTTTCTCGCAGGTCGAGGAGCACCCTGATTGGGAAACATACCCAAATCCAAGGCAAGAATGGCGTGCCGTTACACACAACATCGATGGCTTTTGAATATTTGCCCAGTGACTCAAGGAGAGGCTTCAATCGAGCCATATTACGCAATGATCGACGTTGACGCTGAACATTTTCAATTTCTTGCGCTGCCTTCCAGACATCTTTCAGCGTTGTAGATTGGAAGGTGCAGGCGTCATCAAGGCTGACAGTCTGCTTCAGGCGATTGAAAGCGACTTGAAAGCTCGCCAGTTGGATATCAGAGGCAGCCATATCCTATGGAAGTGTTGCTGAAGCCAAAAATCCAGAATGAACCCATTATAAGGGGGCTCTTCGTCGGCACTTCATGTGGAGGCTTTAGGCACATCGCGAGGCTGACCGACATGGCTGAGTCGCCAGCGCACCCTTGAAGGGCTTGCATGAGCTAGACTACAAACCGAAAAGCTCGAATGCACACCTTCCAAGCTGCGGAATTGCATTTGGAGAAGGCTGGAAGCATTTTCTGGGATTGTTTTCATTTTGACATAGCATTGTAGAAGTGATGCGCTATCGCGGTCCCCAGCAGATGTTCGACAGCCCCGCCAACCGAAGCAAGCGGCGCAAACTCGCACGAGTCGCACCTGCTGATGCCGACAAGGCTGCGACTGCAAACCTCTCCTCTTCGTTCACAAGGGCTTATGATTCAGGCCCCGTGTCATTCAATCGAGATGATGCGGTTGATAATGGCGGTGATCCAATGCAGTTGTGCCATGAAGCACAATCGGAGCTGGAATCAGCCTCTCAGGTGTCAACTCCGGTTGCGACTGGTGAACATGCCGAAAGGGGCCCAGAAGAGTTAATATGTTTCGGAATGGTACAGTTTGAGCAATTCTTGTATTTGGCTTACTGACATTGCTAACAAGTCTCGCAGTTGACTGGTATCGTAGTGCAGACTAAAGGAGAACATCGACCCTTCGCTGGCATTGTACCTGTTTTGTTCAGAAATTCCAACGAAATATGGCAGCAAACTCCAAAATCGAAGAACAAATCCAAGTACGGAAAATTGGAGATGCTAGGGGCTTCAATGATCCAAGCCCTAAGAGATGAAGGATGCACGCTACAGCTGTATTGTCTATGGAACTCGGCCACATCCACAGAAAATTATGACCACAAGCCCAGGAAAACAACGCAAGATGGAGCAGTAAGCTTAAATATCATCATATATGGACCAGAGCTTCTATCTTGTTTATTAGAAGACTGGTTGCTGGACAATTCGTTGTTTCTACAAGATCCGATCCATTGCGAGAAAGACGTCGCGTACAAAAATCCGCAGTTGCTGCATATGGATGATGGAGAGATCTTGACCACGTTTTCGCTCGGTTCACAGTTGCAAAATGTTGATATAGAGCAAATCGAAAGACGACCGGATCTTTTTGAGCTGTTGAATGAGGAACACCTTCTCACTGAGACTGAACCACCCCCGGTAATAACGACCCCGCTTTACAGGTATACCCCTCCTAAAATATCCAGGCCTGTGCAGTGATTGATCGTACTCTAGTCACCAGAAACAAGCTCTTACATACATGCTTGGGCGAGAGCATGGTGTGGCGTATCACCAGACAGGAAAGGATGTTTGGTCGAAGACTACCGACTCTACCGGTCAGGCGTGGTAAGTTCTCCCCCCAAGACTGACCACAGGATTAACCGAAATCTAGTTACGTCAACAATGTCTCGGGTTCAATGGAGCAAGTCGAACCTCCCAATTTTCGTGGAGGTCTCTTAGCAGATCAGATGGTGAGTCAACTTCTCGGGGGAAAATTGCATCTTCTGGCTATTTTACTCGGAGTTAAAACATTTTCTACTCCTAAGACATTTGCTCCCAATTTACTCCTATTCTACTCCTTAACATTCCTAGAGAAGGAATACTGACTCCGAGATCTTGACCCGCAGGGTTTAGGGAAGACTCTCAGTATCATTACTCTTATCGCATCGAATCCCCAGTATTTTGGGTATCGCCCTGAAGATAGCATTGGGAATATTTCTGGTTCATTGGCAGTCTCTACGGCAACTTTGCTTATTGTCCCTCTTCCTCGTAGGTGCCCGCAATACCCGCCGCTAACAAAACACGGCCTAACTATTTAGTCCTTGATATCTGGGATACGCAACTACGCAGGTAAATTCACATTCCAGTTCTCTCTATACTACTGAAACTTCGTAGACATCTAACTCCCAACTCTCTATCCTGGACGATCTTCCACGGTGCCTCAAAATTGCCATTAGATCAAGCCGTCAATTTTGACATTGTCATCACGACATATAAAGTTGTATCACTCCAGTGGAGTAAATTACACAGCAAGCGACCCTCTTTACATTCTGTTCTCTGGCACCGTGTAGTCTTGGATGAAGGTAATCGAACACTATCTAATGTTCGGCACCGTCGCTAACAGGAACAGCACATATCATTCATAACTCAGCTACAACTATTGCCAAGTCTGTCTGCGCAATTCAGGCTCAACACCGCTGGGCGGTTACTGGAACGCCGATTCAAAATAGGCTGACAGATCTTGCAAGCTTGTTCAAATTTCTGCAAGTGTATCCATACTCCGATACTCAGAAATTCGACCTGGAAATTTCACAGCCATGGCATAGAAATGACAGAATAGGTTGCCTCCGGATCAAAACCTTGATCAACTTCGTCTCGCTGTATCGAACCAAATCAATCATTGACCTCCCGGATCGACATGATGAGGTCTACCGTCTTCAGTTCAGTGACGAAGAGAGTAAATTATATGAGAAGGTCAAGTTGCAGACAGCTGAAATGGCTGCGGATGCAATTTCCAGTAACGAGCGGGGAGCGTGGAGAAACGCACTTTCCAAACTAAACGAGCTACGATTGATTTGCAACCACGGTCTAATGCAAAGTAAAAAGCCACTACCTCGCTCGCGAAAGGGTACGTGGACATCAGCCAAAGATCAAAGCATCATTGAAGAGATGGTAGACGACGGGAGCGCTTTTTGTTCCCTTTGCGACACTGTCATTGCGGAAGTCACATCAGAGGATTTGGATGCTGGTTCTACAGAGCTACCCCAGCCTAGACTCTTCAGCTGCCTTCAACTCATTTGCGGGACCTGTTTGAATGAAGGCCTTCGACACGATCGTTGCCCCGTCTGTCCTCCGGAGCAAACATGCACTGGCCTTGAGGTCACGCTCACACCAGCACCTTTGTCGCAGCCAGCGGTAGTGAACCAGCTGCCAGAAATGACCGGTGAAGAAACTCCTACCAAGATCAAAGCACTTCTAGCATCACTCAAAAGTGCCAATCCCGGAGAGAAGAGGTATGTTAGGCTGCGCCTTGAATCTCCAGGGGTTTTTGCTAATCAAGAACCCCAGCGTTGTGTTCTCGTATTGGACATATACCCTCGACTTGGTCGAATCCGCCATAAGGAACGAATCAATATCTTGTGCCAGAATTGACGGAACGATCTCGGCCGCCAAACGAGCACTTGCTATTCGAAATTTCCAGGAAGACCTTACCATCCAGGTGATTTTGGTCTCAATCACATGCGGGGGAGCGGGGTATGACAAAGACCCCTTCCAATCTTTCAACGGCGAGATTTCTGACATAACGCAGACTAGACTTAACAGCAGCAACAACCGTGTATCTCATGGAACCACAATGGAACCCCATGATGGAGGAACAGGCCCTGTGTCGTATCCACCGTATCGGCCAAAAGAAAGCAGTGAAGACAATTCGGTACAGGATTCGAGACTCGTTTGAAGAGGTATGCATACATCCGGTCCTTCGTGATACTCTACTGACTTTCAGGTAGAAAGTGGTGACAATCCAAGAACGAAAGAAGGACCTTGCAGCTCTGACGTTGTCAAATGGTGGCGTATCCGAGGCAGATTTGGACTCGACACGTCTTCAGGTAAGCACTCCGCTACGCCAACGAAAATCATATTGACATAGGAGAATAGTATCTACGAGCGGCTCTTGGATGAGGAGGGAGTCGAAAATTCATCGACTGAAAATAAATACGCATCTATCATCCTCAAAGTTCGCGCTTAACGATGTCCAAAATTGCTCCTGTTAATGGCATACCATTCAGGGAACACCACTTGCGACGAATGGAACTGCATCTTGTAGAGCGACTACTTTTCAAGCCTATACATATTTGAGTATGATGTGCTGATTTCAACATCGAAACCAGTGACAATTTCCCTGCCTCCCTCGTTGACAGTCCTGGAAGTGGGGCTTCAATCTCGATTTTGTTCTTATGAAATTTTCTTGAGGTTGGTCATGTTTCCCTAGTACTCGTTCAGGTTGTTTGTAGCGCTGCTGCCTTGTAGCTAAGTTGTGGTGAAGACTGCCAAAAAGCAAGGCCACGTATCGAGTTGGAACGCGGTAGGCAAGCGTCTAGGATGCATCGACTTCGATACTCCCCACGCATTTTCACAAAATAACAAAATATGCTGTATACACAAAAGTTACTGAGTCTGCTTTCGGTACTTGGGTGTATAGGCATTCTTCTCTTCTCTGCCATCTATGATCATGTGAATCGCGTCCAACTTGAACCCAGTCCCCAACGCCAAGGCAAGGAAACGCCCCAAACTGCGCAACATCTTCGGGACCCCGACTAATAATATTGCAGTAATTGCCATCGAGTTAGGAAGAAGCCACAGCCGTGTCTCGGCATTTAGGAACAACACCTTCGAGCTGTTCACAGATCATCAAAATCGCAGCAAAATCCCATCTTACGTGGGCTTCACTGGACTTGGAGTTCCACTGGCTGGCTTTGACGCAAAAGCGCAAGCTGTCCGTAACCCGAGTAATACCATATTTGATCTGAAGTAAGATTCCCTACTCTCATGCTGATAAGAGCAAGGAGACTAATGCTCAACAGCCTCATCCTCGGACTTTCATGGTCTGACCCCTCTCTTCAGTCCGCCATTCAAACGCTACCCTACAATGTCGTATCCCACAACAACCATACGTCAGTCGCAGTTCATATCAATGGAACAGCACAGAACGTCACACTTGCTGAAATTCTATCGTACCAGTCGCCCATCTGAAAGACATGGCCTCGGAAAAGTTGAACGAGACAGTCACCTCAGCCGTTATCGCCGTCCCATCTTATTTCGCCGGCCCACAACGAGAAATTATCCGCCAAGCTGCTGGGATTGCTGATCTGCAAGTAGAGCATTTCTTCAGCGAAGAAATGACCGCGGGTATTGCGTATAATATTGACACTTTGGTCTCGAGACGTGGCAATGTTGAACACTTCTTAATTTACAACATTGACGAGCAGGAGTCCAGTATGGCTGTCGTATCCGTAGACAGAGGTATCTTTGAGACTACTGGCCTGGAAATTGATAGAAAGCTGGGAGACACTCATCTGAAGGACGAGAATTTCACGCCTGACCGCGTCCAAGCGCCTCTTCAGAAAGTTCTGCAGGAAGCGAAGATTGACGAGAAGAATATCAAAGCTATTGTGCTGACTGGAGATCCATCAATGGTAAACAAAATCCAGCCAATTTTAGAAGGACTTCTTCGGGGAAGAAAAGTTTTACAAAGCAAAGAATTCGCGCTTGATGAAGCGGTGGCGTATGGAGCCGCTCGACAGGCGCATTATTTCTCGGATGATTATGAGAGTGTAGTTCCGTCACGCGTGGGTGTGACACCTTGGAGTCTAGGGATCGAAACGCAGGGAGGTAGATTTGAGATGGTGGTTCGAGGGGGAAGAGTCATCCCGACGTGGAATAGTCTTGTGGTCACTACGGCGGTAGATGATCAGCCGACCGCCATGATCCCAATTTTAGAAGAAGCAAGACAAGCTTCACGCAAGAACCGGGTACTGGGAATGCTTGAGCTAACTGGTCTTTCGAAAAGTCCGAAAGGGGAAGCGGAGATCGAAATTGCTTTTGAGGTCGATCCGGACTGGTACTTAAAGGTCGAAGCCGCAGAGAAGGAGAATGGGAAGAAGGTGAAAGTTGCTGTACTGCATGATCTTGATCTATTGTACGCGGAGGAGGTAGACTTTGATGTCAAAGATGAGCAAGAAAGTATAGGGGAGGATGGAACGGCACCAAGAGAGCTTTTGAAAAGGACCGATTTGGGAGTAGACGAGAGATATGGAGTGGTGATCAAGGTAAGCTGAGGGCAGAAACAATGACCAACGCCTCATGACTTTCATAGCTGTAAATAAGAAAATCACTCTTTTGGCGCAGAGTGTGATCTTTACCTAATTCACAAAATTTAAGTTTAGCCTCTATTTCCTGTTTTTGGCCACTTCAAAAGTCGAGTTTGGCTTGTCTCTCGTCGCTGCCCTATCTGGTCAGCCTGTCTTCAGGAGGCAAAAAATACTGACTATCTCTTGTCGAGCTGACCTCACAAAATAGGATTGGAAGCTAGCTGAAAGCATCAAGGGCGGCTGCTGGAATAGGTCTTCATCTCAATCTCGTCTGGCATTTCCACTCCACCGATTCGAGGATGGATGAGGGCGTGTAGACCATGCCCTGAGGTGCACCTCCCACTCCATGGTCTTTCTTCAGAGCTACCAGAGTGATAGGGGCATTGAGTTTGTAGACGGAAAGGATTTTGTAAGCAAACTCAGGCTTGATCTTGCCTTTGTTCGTTTCTTTGGTTTCCGTCCCGTTTCCTGAGAATTTTGGATCAACGTCCTCCCGTACCACGGCAGGTTCAATTTCGCACACGTATTCAACCCGAGAGAGGGGAGCGACCCGGTAGAACCATATTCGCACTACGGGTGATTGCATCCGGTAGGGGCGAAATTCGTATATCTTCTCGCCATCGATCATCTGCTGCATGAAGGGATCTCGTATACTGAGAATGACATCTGTTCTGATAGGGCTATTGCGGATTGATTAGCTCTGGGCACAGCAGGGGATGAGTCGTTTTAAATACGCTGCGGCTTTCTCGTTCTTCATAATTTTAGAGCTTCCAATAGTCATTAGCAATCGATATGCCGAAACTGATTTTTGTAAATATAAAAATAAACTATAGGGATTCCCTTTGCCGCCTTCATAAAGTATCACAAACGTGATATAGCACGTGATGCTTTATTATCGCACTAAGCCTCATATGGACCTCCACACCAATTTTTAGCGGCGGGTAAAATTTGGAAGAGCTTGAAATAATTTCTTGTCCAGCATCGAAAATCTACCACAACGATTAGGACAATTAGGGAGCGCAGGAACTGCCTCAATCCACCACGATCAAGATGTCTATGGTGGTAACAAAAAAGGAGCTGCAGGAGGTGGAATACACCATCAAGCCAGAAGCTACAACGCCCGCGGTCGACACAAGCTCATGGCCTCTGCTACTGAAAAACTACAACAATCGTAAGAGCACACGATCGCAGCTGCAGAGCCTTGCTAAATGAAGTACAGTCCTTGTCCGTACTGGCCATTTCACACCCATTCCTAATGGCTGTACCCCTCTCAAGCGCGACCTCAAGTCATACATCAGCTCTGGTGTTATAAATCTCGACAAGCCCTCGAACCCCTCGAGTCACGAAGTTGTCGCATGGGTTAAGCGCATGTTAAGGTAAGAAATATTATTGGGATATCATTTCTCCAAGCTAATGCATAGTACAGAGTTGAGAAGACAGGACACAGCGGTACCCTCGATCCCAAAGTCACAGGATGTTTGATCGTCTGCATTGATCGCGCGACAAGACTTGTGAAATCACAACAAGGAGCAGGAAAGGAGTATGTGTGCGTCATTCGATTACACGATAAACTGCCAGGTGGTGAAGCCCAGTTTGCGCGCGCTCTCGAGACCTTGACCGGTGCCCTTTTCCAACGTCCTCCTTTGATCTCCGCCGTTAAGCGACAGTTGCGTATCCGTACAATCCACGAAAGCAAGCTCTACGAGTTCGACAATGACAGACATCTGGGTGTATTCTGGGTCAGCTGCGAGGCGGGTACCTATATCCGTACACTTTGTGTTCATTTGGGACTGTTGTTGGGAGTTGGTGCACACATGCAGGAGCTGCGCCGTGTACGAAGTGGTGCTATGGAGGAGGGCACAAACATGGTCACTCTCCACGATGTTTTGGACGCACAGTGGATGCAAGATAATACCCGGGACGAGTCGTATCTGCGAAAGGTTATTTCGCCGTTGGAGACGCTTCTCACTACTTACAAGCGTATTGTGGTCAAGGACAGCGCAGTCAATGCTGTATGCTACGGTGCCAAGCTTATGATTCCAGGATTACTGAGATATGGTGAGTAATTTTCGAAGCTTTTTAAGAAGTACATGCTAATGAATATTACAGAGGCTGGTATTGAAATCCACGAAGAAGTTGTTCTGATGACGACAAAGGGAGAGGCCATTGCTCTTGGAATCGCACAGATGTCCACCGTAGAGCTCTCGACCTGTGATCACGGCGTAGTCGCCAAAGTTAAGCGTTGTATCATGGAGCGTGACCTTTACCCACGCAGATGGGGTATGGGCCCCGTCGCCCTGGAGAAGAAGAAGATGAAGTCCGACGGCAAGCTCGACAAATACGGACGACCTAACGAAGCAACCCCCGCCAAGTGGAACAGCGAGTACAAGGACTTCAATGCCCCGCTTGAAGGTTCAACTGCTCCACGAGTCACTGAAATTACAGAAACCGCCGTCACCGCACCTTCATTCAATGCCGATGTATCGATGGCTACAACAGCAGCTGGCGATGTCTCCATGATCAGCAACGGTGTAGAAGAAAGCGGAAAGAAGCGCAAGCGCCACGAGGGAGAGACAGCGGAGGATAAGGCCGAGCGGAAGCGGAAGAAGAAAGAGAAGAAGGAGAAGAAAGCGAAGAAGGAAGGCAAGAAGGTCGTCGACAGCGATGACAGCGATTAAGCTTCCAAGTTCGGACGCGTTACTCTTTGTCTATTGGCTGTGGTTTTCGGTGCATAAAGATTTCAGGCGTTTTGATGTAAATTACTTATTGCTGGATAGTTGCAGTAAGGTAGGTGAAAATGGAGTTAGTAGGATACTTTCTAAAAATATTTTCCAAAATTCTGTTGCATGCCTATGGGGCAGTCTTGCCATGCAAAGTTCTTCGCCTTTTGTTGCAGTTTGGACCAAAGAACCAAGAACTGCACGTTCTCAGATCATTTGAAAAGGCTTTGCTAACGATATTAATTTGCAGTCATAGTATCCCAGTATTATTTAAATATCGATGTGCCCTAGCAACTTCCTTCATCGCCTCATAATCCTTACACTGATGCTCAACATTCCACCCATTAACACCCTTCGCATCCCCCAACTTATACGCGGGCTCTAGAGTCATGTCACCAGCACACATCACACCCTGACGCAGATAGTCGAAGCAGTGTCCTAGATGTTCGAATTTTTTGCTATCGTGGGACTTGGACTCGAAGGCGGCTTTGAGACTTGCCTGAAAAAGGTCAGTTGGGAGGTGATATGGGTGGGAGGGGAGACGAACGATGCAATGGAGTTGGTGGAACATGGATATGCAGAAGTATTGGTTTTCTACGGATGTGCTGCCGTCGGGGTGGGTAACATCGACGGGCACTTCGATGAAGCCTCGACCAGCTAAAAAGTGTCAGCGGTGTCGAGGGGTCATTGTACGGGGGACTTCATACCTGGAAACAGTGAGCCCCAAGGATCGCTGTCTGCCTTTTCGCTACTAGCTACTTCGAACTCCTCTGCTTTCTGGAATATAATTTTTTGATCTCGAGGAACTAATTTGTTTGTTAGAGAAATATTTGGAACCTTGAGAACGAGGTTTGCATACTCTCAAAGGGCTTGCTAAGTGATGTTGGGCTACTACTATCTGCACTTCTTCCGAACTTCCATATTCCGAAGACTGTGACTATCGTAATAAGATAAACTACAGCTAACCCGTAGAAAGCAGCACGATAATTGCGTTGGCCGTCAATTTTGGAGAATGCTTCGCTGTCTGGAGATTTCAGGTCATCGTGAGTCTCTAAGTTGTTCAGCTTCCTGTAGTTTGACGCAAGGTCATTCGGGGTCTTCGTAAAAGGGAACATCGTAAATGCACAATTATATTATTATTTTTAATCAATTGAGATGGTTTGAATTAAAATTCCTCCTTAGGATGAGAACGAGAATGAGAAAGCGGAGCAAGAGACAGGCCATGGGGCAGACCCGGAAGACTCCCAGCTCATCTGGATCCCCAGATCCCAGCCAAGACTGAAGCATTAATGCGGTTGGATTCGAAGCCGAGTCGATCCTTGTGGATCATCCGAACCCGCTCTCCAATGACCTACGTTCATCCCATAAACATGTTTGCACAGCTCTCCAATACACTTGCCTTGTCGGGGTTGGGACGCAGGTATTGTTTCGTCTTGGCACTCGCTTGTTTCGGCTTGGCATCGTCTGTTCCTTTGTGATCCTTCGCGTCACCACATCGTCACCATCGCTGCAAAGAGCATAATAATTGCTGGGTTTAGTTCTGGTCATGCAAGAAGGAAGGATTGCGTTCCAAAAATGGAACTTGACGCTCTTGAGTGAAGTGGGGTTGTGGTTGTTGAATAGAGTTCCTTGTTCCCGACTCTCGCAAGCTTCTCCCCGGACCCCGTCTTAACGTTTGACGTGGACAATCGAAGATGCGCCGAAATTAAGGTGTAAAGACGTGCACGAGCCGCTATTTGATGTGGTGCTCTTGGCTGTCAAACTTTTGTTTTTAAGGTTAAATCACTGGTGTGTTTCGCTGATGGTTGGAGGTATTACTGGCTAAGATAGAGCTTCTAGTAGAGCTTTGTATTTCTTCAGAATTGGGGTAGTATATTTTTGAAATTGAACGGAAAGGAATAGTGATTTTCCTGAAATACGCAGTCTGCGCATCTCTTCAAGAAGCCATTGGCTTGAGGTGCGCTGGGAGGGTCCGGTCTCAAGGACGGATTTCCAGACCTGAAATTTCCGTTCCTTGAGGGACATTCAGAAACCTCATCACCGGAAAATACTTTGTATTAGAGGAAAATGACAGTCTTGCATCTGAGGAGAGAGTTTGCAGAGTGGTTCTATTTTTTAAATCTTAAGCTACGTCACGTGATACGTATTTTCATTTCTTGACACCGTTTGTGTTTCGGGCAGCGTCCTTCGCAGTTCATCGCAACACGGCTTCGAATGTCCAGCTCCTTGATTGCCGCCATTGCAGGGAAAAGTTCGCCAACTTCGCCGTCACCATCATTGTCACAAGCTAATGAGCCAAAGACCAAAGGCATACGTCAATACACAACAGCAGCTCATACTTCCGGACTCAAGGGTGTCAGCGACTCTAACACGACGTTTTGTTTGATCGCAGAAGCAATGGAAGCACCGCTTTGGAATAGCCCAATGCCTGGATCTCTCACGATAAAGCCGAGAAGGGGAGAAATCGGTGATGCTGAATTGGGCAATGCCATGAGTTTGTACCAAAGCTAGCCCCCCATGATCTATCGATTTCGATCAAGACTTGGCACAGGGGATGTGGTAAGAGAGCCCTCAGCAACCAGTGTAGGCTTTAGAAGCATAAGAGCAACCAGTCATTGTCCTAACGCGCGGGACTTTCAATATCTAGACTTTGAAAGTTCTAGCTGGGCAGCCTTAATGTTCTTACGAGCACAGTCTATTTTTCGTTCGAAACAGATTTATTGCCTCTCTTCAACCGCTTTCCTGCTGACGGAGTCTTTCTTCGTCTCTCGCTTGAGACTTCGCAAAAGAAAGCAATGTCTTGCGACCTCTCTACAGTATGCAAACTTCTAGGATCCAGAAAATGATTGACAACAATTGGAAGGGTTATGAAATCGCACCAAAGTCTCCACGAGAAGTCGCAATCAAAAGAAAGCAGAGGGCTACGGGAAGTTCCCAGAAAGAATATCATGTAATCAGACCTCAGCTCCACTCCGAATGATGGCCGGATGGGAGCAATGCATAGTCGCTAGACACACCTCTGTGCTACGATCTGTGCTACGAATGCGGGGACTGGCACGCCTCGCGCCTGGGCGGCAACTTGAACCACCTTCTTCGAACCATATCAAACTCTTCGCACACCCTTGGCTTGTTGGATGAATGCTGGTATTCTGGGTGCTTTTGGCTTCACTGCTGGAAAGTATCATGTCGACTACAGAGTTCACAAAAACGCGAAGGATAATGACGAGGATGATGGAAACCCATTTTCAGATGGCAATACGGGAATTGGATGGGCCCATGTATAATCCCGATCCAATTCATGGCAATGCTCATTACATCAAAGCCCCGGCAGAGGTGCCGGCGTTCACTTCTTGTTATTCAGCAGCAGCGGCTACATGACACCGTACTACAACGACAAGTATCCACCGGTTTCTCTTAGCAGAAGTTCAAATGGACGGGCATTCAGCCAGCGTTTAAACCCGGCTATGTGGTCAACATGCCTACCCCCGGGGGTCTTGAATGCGGACTACGATAAGAGCGTGACGGACAACTTCGGTTCTAATGAGACGCTAGAATGGGATTTACAATGCCTGCATAGACGTTCTAGGTTTGGGTTCCTTCTCTCTTGGTCCTCGCTTCTCTCTGCAAAACAGGCAGTGCAGTAGCCATCGGAAAAATGAAGATCTCTGGAGAACCTCCAGCCACCGAAAATGCCTACCGACTCCTTCGTCTAGGCGGCCAGATGGTTGAAGGCTGTGAACTTTCGCAGGATGCTGTGGTATTTCTCTAGTTTTTGGAGGCCGAGTTGATGACACAGCTTGGGAAGAACTCCGGTGCATTGCTATTAGCGTTGTTGGTTTTCTGCAGTTCTGGCTAGCTCTGTTGGTTCTCTAATGCCGAGACCAACGATTCAACGACAATAAAGCCACCAACATCGATCGCCCCACTGAGCTTGAATAGGATTCATCGCCGTGATCAAGCTTCCTGTTGTTACCACGTTACAATTGACACGTCTCCCATTTCATGGAGCCTGCGTCAGTAGCGAGGATGCAGTGATGCAACAATCGATGCTTTTCTTTCAAGACGTAAACCTTAGCTGTCCCAAGCGCTTAAATGATCGCCAGAGTCATAGGGTTTTACACGCGCTCCAATCACGCTAGCAATGGGAGCTACCGTATGCCCGTGATCTTCCTAAGCAGATTTGGTAAGTATTGTCTGCAGGAACCGTCACACATAGTACAGCAACTCGCTTCTCCCCCTCGGGAATTGGCTTTGTACTGTAAATTCTCCCAGCTTTTACCGAAGATACGATGGACTGGCAGCTGGCCTCAAGTTGAGGCTTCAGAAATGCTGGTGCACTGTCTCTAACGAATCACGTTGAAGATATTGAGGTTTCTGCCTTGTGTCTAGCCGTCGTTACACAAAAACAGACTCCAAGCCACCTTATCTGTTAGCGGCCAGAAGCTTAAAGAGCAGGCGCGCATGTACGCAATATGGAGAGAAGTGATTTGCACGAATTGGCGCACTATCGACAGGGTAGTGATGATAGGCTGAGTTTGAGCGCGTAGGGCGAGGTTTCACTGGACTCGCTTCGCGCAAAGCGACGTGGGAACTCCACCAGTAACACGTCCGCAAGGCACATCCACACTTTTCGGTGCAGCCCTCACCGCGTCCATGTCGTACTCAGCCGTAGCTACCGACCTGGCCTATCTCAAATGCAATATGCTTCCTATTGGCTGCGTAGCATGCAGCCCAACGGGAAAACAGGGGAGGCGAAGTATGAACATGGAGCTCTTCGTCCCAAGGCTGTGGTCGCCAGCGACAAACCGCCTTGTTGGTTTTTGAATACGCAACTCTGAATGGTAGGAAGCTTTTCCATTGCGGCACGGACGCCGTTATGGCCTGCTTATCGACGGGGATCGAGTTGGTTCCCCATAAGTCCGCTCAGAAAGGCTTCCCCAAGCTCCAAGTGTCGACCCAAGCCTGCCCCCGTGCTGTTGGGGTCGGAAGTTCGTTCTGTCGGCGGGTTTCCTTGAGTTTGTATAAACCCCACGACGCCTCTCCCGCTGTTTTTATTTTTAAACTTCAGACAGCTATCTTTCTGGCACTGATCTTCGTTGAGTTGAAGTGAAAAGGAGAAATATATATTCAAGCCCAGTCCCTTCTCGTCAAGGCTGACACTTCGCCTCCTAACTTTGGCCCTCAGCAGCCTCGAGGCAAAGCTGGCCATGAAGCTTTTCAGGTTGCGTTTCAGGATATATTTTTAGGTCTATTATTTTCCATGCAAAGAATCCAGCATGGCCTTCCGGGCTGTGGCACCGCTCCTGGCACTGCTGCTATTGACAGCCTCGACATGGGCAATACAAGTCTCTCCGAATTCTCCATGTGCTTCGGCATGCCTCGACAATCCCAGCCAAAGCGTTTCCGCATCGAATGTACCAAGTACGTCTGGAGCTGATATATTGTGCATTGACGAGGACTTCGAGAATACTCCCAAGGGGCAGAAATATGTCTCTTGCCTGACTTGTCTACAAACAAGTACCGCGTCCAGCTCGGGGGGGAGCGACCAGGCCTGGTTTCTTTGTACGTCTCGACCACACCAACAATCTCGGCAGAGCTAACTTTTTTGATTCTAGATAACTTGCGCTACACTCTTGATACTTGTCTTTTCGCATTCTCCAATGCTTCTGATGCGGTGTCAACCGTCTGTTCTACAAGTAGATCCTGTGGCCCGTTACAAACAGCTCTTGAGATTGATGATCTCATCCCATCTTCGAGCGAAGACAAGTATTCTTACTGCACTGCGGATGGAAATGCCTTCCGGGGAACCTTCTTGGGTAGCTGTGAGTCTTGTTTACAAGAAACAACTAACCAGAAATACCTCAGAAATTGTAAGCGTTTTTGACCACAGATATTGCATTCTTCCTATTTCTGACCTGAGCTCTCATAGTCATACTGGCACTTGATGCTGCCTGCAACCAACGGACACCCACTGGAACGGTCGTTGGTCTGCAAGGTAGTCTTTTCTCCTCTACGCAAATCAACGGAACGTACCCCGGAGATACTGGAGAAGCAGGAGCTTCAAGTTCAACCCCAAAGAAAACGCTTTCTAAGGGAGCCATCATCGGAATTGCAGTAGGATTGGGAGTCCTCCTCATCGCCGCAATTATAATATTATATATTTGCGTTCGTAGGCGGCAGGAAACCACGCGAATGAAGAACATGCGCTCCCCGCTTGACGAACGCTTTGGTGCGACGAACATAACCTCTCCAAACGACGGAGCGTATGGTAACCCATATTCCAACCCGTCCGTCAAAACCGTGGATCCATTCGGATCAAGCATCCACTCCGCAAATGATCGAGCCAGTCCTCCCCACCAGAGGACTCAGTTCTCTGCGCCGATACCTTATTCGCCACCAGAGTTGAACTATCCTGACCACTGGCGGGACGCTGCATCAGCTCACGCAAGCCCAAACCCGCCGCCATCATACACCAACCCCCCAAATCCCCAACACACGAAGCCTACATCTCGAACACAAATCCCCTGTCACCAGAAAGCATAAGCACGAAAAGCAGCACAAGCCCAAGAGAAAACTACCAAATATCACCCTACACATCACCGTATTCCACCCCAAGGAATCCACCACCTTTACCAACCCAAGATGCACCCCGCGGCAAGCTCTCACCCCGCCAACTCCTACCCTCTCCAAACCAGATCCAAACCAACCTCGCAGCCTCACGCACCACCAGCCCGCAAGGCCCACTATCCCAAGCCTCCACGCCTTCTCAATTCTCTCCGCCACTGGAGCACCGCTCCCACTCACGCTCAGCATCCCGAAACGCAATGCGGGGCACGCGCGCCATGGGCATTGGCAACGTGAACGCCAGCAGCATGGAAGTGCCCGTCAAGATCTCCGGGGCCATCGTGCATCACGGCGGGCGTTTCGACTTCGAGCTCGCAGATCGGGAGCGCCGCGCGAAAGAAGGCGACGAGCCTGTGGAGCTGCAGAGAAGGCGGCCTGTGGAGGAGAGCCCAGATGGAGGAGACGAGCAGTGGCCTGGCTCCTACTAATTTGTTTACGATATACGATGCATTACGAGAACTGCCTATCTATTATCTATTGTTTATTATTCCCCCTTTTGCTTTTGTTTGGGAGGAGGACAGACATATCCACATTTTTGAGGGGATTTTACAGCTTCACGACGCAGTTCTGGTGCTGTACGAGGATTCCGTATTCACTCGTTGGCTTAGTGTGATGAGAGGCGTTTTTGGGGCGTATGGGAATTAGCCGGCGCAGGGCGGCGGCACAGACTTGAGTTGGTGTAGATAGTGGCATCATATATATTCCAGCTGAGAACAGTAAATTGCATATTGTGCGATCACTTGCCATACACCCTCTATGCGAGCGTGCGGCGCCGTAAAGTGGAGACAAGGGACCGAGTTGGTTACCAGGTGCTGCATTGCTGCTTGTGGGTGGCATCTTTTATTGACATGTGGCAATGCGAAGGCGGCGGTTCTATTTCCAATTGGAGATAAGTAAGCCTTCTGAAGTTGCACGGCATATCTTGGTCAGCCGCACAATTACCAAGAGACCACCATACACAACAACCGTTGTTTTGCCTGAATAGGGGTTCGCCCTATGTGTATGAGGTAATCCAGAAAAGTTACGAAAGGGTTGCAGGTGCGCGCATTGAGCTGACATCCAGCCACCTCATTTGATTGATTATGTTCATATATTAGAAAAAACCGGTATATAATCGTGCCTTCAGACGCTAACGGGTATTTGCACAATGTTGAACCCCCAATATATCCATCCATCGATCCATGCTCTAGCATAACCGAATGAGTCCCATCCCATCTGTTCCAAAAACCCCTAACTCCCGCTGAATAACTCGAGACCAATGAGAGAAAAAAGCACAAACTGGCAGCAGCAACCATATCTAATTACATGGCGTTGCCCCTTTTCACATCCTCCTCGCTCAGCCCCGGGAGATAGGGGGCCCCACCTCCCCTTCCGTGGCCGGGATGCAGCAGCACGGGCGCAACGTTCTGCATCTCGATTCTGTCGCCCTCCTCTTCTGTATCACGACTGCGGCTCCGCCCTAGTCCTGTGAGACTCCCCTTTCTGTCCTGAGGCCACTGTTGGCTGCTCTGAGCCTGCGCTGCTTCGCTCGCGCTCACGGGACTGGAATAGTTGCTCGAGTACGGACTGAAGTAGACTTTCTCGCCCACAGCGCTCATAGGACTTTCCTCCTCTTTTTGCCCAGGCGCCCAAGGCCGCGACGAGACTAAGGGCCTTGTGCTTTGCGGGCTATCGAAAAAGCCGCCTGCGCTCCCTGTGTCGATGGGAGTTGCGTGTGCTTTCACAGCAGCATCGTGCGCAGCTTCTTCTTTGGCTAGCCAGTCCGCGTAGCCGGTCCGTTCCTGGTGCTTTGCAAGGAAGCGTCTACGGCGTCTTCGTCCGTTCCAGACTATGCAGAAGCCTGCAATGCCGAGAGCTAGGAGTAGAGCTCCGACTGCGATGCCGATTTTGGCTCCTAGGCTGAGACCGCCGGATGAGCCGTTGTAGGTAGATGTGGAGCTGCTGGTGGGGTTGCTGATCTGTACCAGGGTGTTGGAGAAGATGTTGCCGGAGACTGATATGGTGGCGCCTGATGATGGTTGTTGTTGACAGGCTGCGTCCAGAACAATAGCAACTGTTGAGAAAATTGGTTAGATGTTTCCTTGGAATCTGATATAGGAATCCAAAAGTAAGATGTCAGGGGAGAAGACATACAGTTAGTGAGATAAAACTCGGAAGTTTGTAAAGATGTACAGTTGGTACATTTGTTTACGAGCGTCGGGGTGTAAAGTGGACAGAATGAATATGCTCCGGCTGCTGAAGACAGGGAGTCATATTCAATTGCTCCTTGAAGCTGGCCACAGGCAGTACTTGATAGTGTTAGCTTACTTGTAGAGGAGAAGAAGCGCCGCGGAATAATACCTTGTAACACAAGGCGAGTCTCCAACCTGTGTATTGTTTGGATACCCGAACAAACACCAGCTTACGGCATATCTCAAGTTATCTGTAGGATAGTAAGTCTCAACACTGTTTAAGCTGCAACCAAACGGGGTATAGCTTACACAACGCCCACTGGAGATCCGTCTGCTTCGTAACCGGATCCACGTAGTTGCTTGTCAATTGGCAATTGGTACACGTCTGGAACGTCAAGCCTGGAGTGGTTCCGTAGGCACTGTCCTGACAAGCTATATCAGCTCCGCTTGTGCCACCCAGGACATTGCCGCATTGGACAGCGCACGGCGAATTTGTGAGGGCCTCGAGGGCTGTACCGGACGATGCAAACGCCACGAGGAGGACGAGTGAGGGCCGCATCTTGAGGCTGCTAGTTTGGGGTATCAAAGGGCAGAACGATTGTGGGGACGCCGGATATAACGATAAGCTTCTGTTGTACAAGCTTTCGATCTTCCGGTTACGAACGTGAAGGGATCTTGGCCAGCAAGATAGTCAGAGGTTGTCCATGAAAAGGCGGTATGAGTATACGTCGACTGATGTCGGTGGGCGTACAACGAGGATGCAGGTACCTTTAATCGAGAAAATGAACTCATGAAGCCATGGGGACTGATCCACTGTATAAGCAGTTTATCTGCCCTTTCTCCGCAGTATGCTGGTTGGGGTTCACGGCAGAGCCGGCCGATCCACCCCATCCGCATTGTTGTGCTGCTGCAAGGCACCCCGGGAAGTGACCATGCATGACAGGCATCTTAGTGGCAACTGGCAGGGCTCGACCATCCCCAAGAAGCCCGTGCTGGCGGCTGATTGGAGATCATGGGGGCGTCCTTTGGGCCTAGTCCGAGGCCACGGGCATTGGTGGCCCCCGAATCCTCCCCCGTCGATATGCTGCCACCCTCTGAAAGCTCGCAGTTGAGCATCCCTCAGGCACATCCCTCGTGCTGTCACACACTCGCACAACCCTTGGATCGCTGGTTGGGTCCTGTTGGGGGCTTAATCCGGACGCTAATGGTAGCATCGAAGTTGACGCAAGCACATGAGATCTGTATGCGACTCGCCGTGATAGTGATGCCATCCAGGCGCTGTGATTGCGTGGAACTTGCCATCGCACACTACCTGCGTCTCTTTTGTTAAGTTACCGCTGTAGGCAGCACAAGTCACAATTACTACTTGACATTTCCACGTTTTTGATGTTGCTTCAATACGCCAACTGAAGCGCTGAGCCAGCACGAACCCTATTGGCACGGTACGGGCCGGCACTTGAGCCCTGAAGTCCAACGCGACTAGGCCCGCCATCTCAGTGGCCACCTGGAGAAAGGGGGGCATCGCTTGGAACAATTGAGATCCCTTTTGGCCCCCTAACCGTTTCGTCATCTGCTTTGGGTTTTCATGTCCTGCAAGTGCATGGAAGTGAGAATCGTCGGGACTGAGGCAAGTGTGTCGTGGCTGTGACCAAATACCGAGCGCTTATTTATGGCACATTTTTAACGTTCTTGACCAATAAACTGGTATCGGTAAATCCCTAAGAAGTTCTGGATTCAGCCCCTGAACCCTTCTCAAAAGCCAGTATGCTCTGCAAGTGCATCGCCTCCCAACATTCCAACATGATGTTACAGTTGTCGCTTCCTTGGATTGGACCGAGAGCCAGCTGCAATCATTGAAACTGAAATGCACTCCTACCTCGCAGGGTTGCGGCGAAGCCAGCGCGCAGTCGAGCTTGATGCAGGTAGAAGGTGTCATCCAGAGAGAGTTGAACTTCCACAAAGCAACATCATTGCCGGGTGGGCGCTTATTCTTAGATGATAATAGATATTCTGCGGAGATAGACTGAAAGAACCTATGTACATAACCCTATTCGGCTTGCCTACAACCTTATATCAAATAGCTCGAGCCATGCCAATATCCCCTTGTCAACCCCAACATACAACGATAGATGTGACGCAGATGCGCGCCTATCATCCGGTGAAAAGTGCGGGTCCGGGGATTTGGTAGTTGGCAATGTTCGATGCTTGGTAGATGTTGATGAGGATTCCAGGATCGGTGGCTTTGTACGCGCCCGGGAACGACACACCTGCTGGTGTCTTGGTACCGGTGCCGGTGAGGTTGATCTGGAAGCAAGTCATATAGAATTGGGCGCCTCCAGCGGTACTTGCGGTGTGAAGAGCAATAGCCTCTGCCCTGACGAGATAGTTGCCAGGTGCCAAGTCCGCAGGAACCTTGAAGCTTCTCTTTCCGCAATTGTCGTTGAGGAGATCCTGCAACAGTCAGCAGATTGTAATGATGAACAGAGACCTTCAGAATGATGTGGAAAATAAAACAACATACGGTTCCCCATTTATTTGTAGCAACGTCGTATCCAAATTCATCAACCTTAAACCAAGATCCAGCGCCCACGTCAGTAGCTGCGTTTGCAACCTTTGACATGTAGACCAAGATAGGTCCGTAATGGTTGCCTCCGATGGCCTGGTTTGCGCAAGATCGGTCTCCTGGCTGGGCGTGCATCTCAACCGTCACATTTCCGCCAGCTAGCAACCCGTTAGACACCAAGTAGTTGAACGTCTGAGTTGGTTATCTTACCGTCGACGGTACAAAGCGGCGTGACCGGTACCGTGCCAGCGTTACATCTTATGTCGTTCGTGGTAACACTAGTCACAGGGTTGTTGCTGAGAGGGAGTCGAGCGCAGGTAGATACTTTGTCGACACTACTCACATAATCAGCATCCGAAACCAGAGACGATCGAACGAACACTTACCCATCAACCCACATCTCCTGGAAGGTGGAATGACCCAAAACGGACGTGGCGCCAGCCAAAAGGCCAAAAGCTGTGGTAAAGGATTTCATGGTGGAAGAAATAATAAGTAAACGTTGGACAAAGGTGAGCACGCGGAGGACATCGTGGTGGGCATTTCCGAATATTTATGGAGTATGTGATCTTGTCACCAGATTGGAAGTTTTGAGTAAACATTCCGGCGCCCTAATGTGGGGTACATAACTCTGGGGTATTGTAGGAAATCGAATTAAAAAGTCGAGAGGAGATTGGCCATTCAGAAATTGCCTGAATCTGAAACGGAACGCGGTCCGGCACATAGGGATTGCAATTTAAGGTTAATTGGAAATGGAAGGACGCAAGACGTAAAAAGACGAACCAAACCTGCTAAATGATCATATGATTGGGGATATATAGATTGAAAGCTTGTTTTGTGACGGAGAGATGCGATTCGCAGCGAAACAGATCTAAACCTCGATATTGAAGCCTTTATGAACTCCGTGTCCATACTACGGACCTTGGATGCCGGACTGGGGCAACATATATCGGGGGCATTTCGGAAGGTTGGGCATCGATTTCTGCCTAGAATCTCGAGGATTGGAGATATTGAAGATCGTCACAGTTCTCACCGAGGGCCGAATGGAATATTTGCTGACCAGGCGTGCTCGTCGGCGATGATACGTGGAGGTATATGCCAGTAATTCTGTGCCTCAAAATAACACTGGTAATGTGCAGAGTCTGCCGCACGCCAGAAATTCCCATCTTTCTGTGACTCGGGAATATTTGTGGTGTATGAGGTTGAGATATGCGGAGGTCGAAATAAGATCGAAGAATCCGCATATATTCCCAACCACGTGACCAATAATTTCGCGCGATAGATACGCATATAAATCGTGCCAGTCTCATTAATCTTCGCTAGGCATTCTTATTCTATAAAATGCCCATTATTTGAGAATGGAGCACTCCAAGTCTGGGCTAGTATTACACTATTTGGTGGGCTGACGGGTCCTTTCGGCCCTGATTTCTTCCCGCGATCCGATTCATCCCATATTGACGCTAGAATCTTTCCTTTTTGGGACCGTCGTAACAAATCTTGAACGCCTACAATTTGCGGAACATCATCTTTGGTTAGCACAATCACTTAGAAGCAACATTAGCATCAGCAATATCTCATATATATATAATACACAACACTAAAAGCTCAACCCCTATCCGCCTGGGTATTCTACTTCAGCCTCTACGCCCCACTCATTGACTCCTTCCCGATCCCATATGCCTCGAATGATCCCCTGACTCCATGCTGCAAAACAAAGTATAGTTTGAAAATCCAAAGAAATAGCAGAAGACAAAGTGATATTCGCCTACAATGCCCCAAGTTCTATTGTTTCACCACACAGAGCTTTTTGGACGAGGCGAGACGTGCTCGCTTCGTGGCCCAAGGGAGTTGCTTGTGAAACTCGACTGGTTCTGATCTGGCTTTGCAGAGGCGGAGAACAGAGGAGCTATGGCCTCAGATCGCTTGATAACTTGCGGTTCTTGGGGGAGATTGTTGGAGATCAGAGCAGGATTTTGCTCCTCATCGTTTCGAGTGCGACTCGTGTTCCTTGATTCTGGAGATTGTGGGCTGTTCAAGGATGGAGAAATCGGTGATGGTGAAGAGTTCGGATAACTGGGTGTCGACGATCCCACAGAGACCCCAGCCGCGCTTGAGTGCAAAGGCTGCTCGGGGCTCTCATCTTCGGCCTGGCCAAAATACGAACGATTGAATTTCGGACTTATTGGGGAGACTGGACTGAAGGCATCTTCGTAATCCTGGTAGTCTTCCTCGATGTCAGGCGAAGTATAATCAGTCGACAGGGAAGCTTCGCTATCGTTGGACTGGGTCGTAGACGCCGTTGCGGTCGAGGCTGCTGAGTTTGGTTGCGAGACAAGCTTCGCTTGGGGGTTTTCTGACGTATCGACCACGAGAAGCTCTTTCTCGCCACGTCCTAGGATGCCGTAGACCTTAACCTCCCCATCGTTGATCCCAAGAACGGTACTAGTCCCAGCATACACAACATCATCCTCGGTGCCGCATCGATTGGCCATAACCACAATGACCTCTCCAACTGATTCTGCTCGGATTATGGGTTCAAGCCTGGCTAACCAATATGACAAAGTCTCCATGTCTGGATCCTTTGGCAATCGACTAAACGATCTTGCATCTTCACGGGTAAGCCATGCCATTGATAACACTACTAAGTTCGCTTTCTTGTGTAGGACATGATACGCGAACTCCCAGGCATTCCAAGGTGCTTCGAATTTGTACGGGCTTTACTAATGTCAGCTGGCTGCGCTAGGTATTCCGACTGTTTGGTTCAGAACAGCCAACCAAAGGATAACTCACTTCAAATCCATACCTAAGCAACACCTTGTTAGCCAACGTGCACCATTGGCGCAAACGCTTAGGTTCAAAGGAATTTAGCTGGCCACTTACAAATCCCCATTGCGACACTTCCAAGGCCGTCGACCTCACCATTGTAGAACCCACTTGGCCCTTCGAGAGCCCATGTTTCATCGGTATAATAAAGAAACGATTTGCGGTAGTTCGCAATCGTTTCGCCTTCTGAATTTACGGTGATTGCTGAATTGTAATACTCCGGCGACGCTGGCCATTTAGGGGCTACATCGACCTTCTCCGGATAGCCTGCAACAACGACACAATTGTATTTGAGAGCTGTGGTGCGAGCCCATAGTGAAGTAATTCCGGCTGTTGTCGGCTCGAGGAAAGGAGTGATGTGCTGTAGCGACCGAAAGTTGTACCCTACTCCGGTCAGCCTTTGCGATATTTCCATTTTCGAGTACCGGTGCCGTAACGGTTGAATGTGGATACCGGTACGTGAGAGAATGCGAGAGAGAGAGGCGCATACTGACCTGAGAAGGCTAGCTCGGGCAGAACAAGAAGATCTAGGTCTTGGGGATTGGCCCTACTCAGAACAGAATCGGCGCGGTTGAGGTTATTATCAACATCCCCGACCTGTGAAAGTTAGAATTTGCACCGGACAATGCGGGATCAGACGAGGACACACTTGAGGCGCAAACTGAAGACAGGCAATCTTCATCTCTGCAATCTACAGCCCAAATACCATGCCGATACCTGTAAGTAATTCGCCGTATCGAGGGAACCCAACAGTCTGGTCGACGAGTAGAATAGGCAGGCTCGGGATGCCACCAACTTATAGTGTTGTTGGTTTCGCAAGGTCGTTACATTGGTGGCTGGTTTCGATTTGGAGTTGGGGGCCTGTTATCGTGTGAGGGGTTGGTGATAGGATGCTGAGACCCCTGAACACAGTAGTGTAGGCGCTTACAGCATTTGCTAGCGCCACAAGTCCGGGGGTTTGGCCAAGCTAGGCCTGAAGTAGCATCGCCATGCAAGACGTGGAATTGTCACATTCCATACATTTCTGCGAATAGAGGCATATGTCGTGCCCGCCGAGTTTCAACGGGCTAGCAGAATACCCCACACAGGCGAAACCTTCCCCCCACAAGCGCCCTTGCGTGGATCACAAACAAGCCCCTGTTCACAAATGTGATACAGAACATGGCAGCCCGTGCCCAACGTTCTTGCATCCACGAAATGTTCCGATTCGGCGTGTATGAAAAGCAAAGAGTAGTTCCATTGGACACTCATCCACATCTCAAGGTCGGAAGTGTCACTCGTCTAATGTTGGTGGCTTCAAAGGTGAGATACTTCCAAAATCTTCTTCGGCAGCAGTAGCGCTCGCAACGGGCCGAGCGCTATATGACATGCAGACCCTAGAAAGACAAGACCGGATTACATGTATCTGTTTCCTACACGCATCCCACCATGTTCACATTCAGTATGCGCGGGGGAGGGAACAGTTTATCCCTCAAACCCTTTGGTCATTTTTGCCTCACCTTACCAAACATCGAAAAGCTCAATGTGGCACTGTGCTGTATTTAATCTAATCTTCGTACTTATTGTCGAATTGCACGCCGAGAGGCAGACGTCTCACCACGGAGGCCATCTATATTTATCTGCCGCTTCGAAGAGAGAAGATTCTAAACCCCTGCGAAGTAAGCAATAATATGCATTTCTTACCTTGAACAAAGCAGCCATGTGGCAGTATTCTGGACGCCTTGTCGTTTCTTTGGGCCTGTTGCTTCTTTTCTTATAATATCTAGACATTGAATTTGTATTCTGGATCGCTCCTCTGTTCCGAGCATGGCCATCAAACTGAGCTCATAGTATTTTCAACCAAAAAATAAAGTACTGAGGATAACGCCAGCTCTTTCCAACTCACCTTGCACCAAGCCTATTTGGAAACAGGCTTGGTGCACCCCATTCTTCACCTAATAAAAACCCAGAAATGAAAAGC
>QGMK01000096.1:0-44777 GCA_007825345.1 Lachnellula suecica | reverse complement strand
AGAGGTTTGACTGCAGGGTGGAAGTTGACAGCAGAAGTGCATTGACAGCAAGATACGATGAAAAGAAATAGGAAACAACGGTCTGTGGTTGAGCCCAGTATACGCGCCTAGGTTGAAGTTCCTCGCCATATCATACTACTCGGGCACAATCACACAAACTCCTTGGATGTCTCCTGGCGAAGTACCGTTGGCTGTCTACTGATAGATTTCGGGCGGCATATGTTTTTATATTTTGATAGGTGACTGCTTTCAGTGGCACTCTGTTTATGTGAAAGAAGTGTAGCTATAATATTAGGCACCCGGGGGCTGGGAAAATTGCTGGTGTATTTATACCGTGGCTGCTCTGGGAGTTAAAAAGTAAAGACAAATACGATACCAAATGTGATCGCTATAGAAGTTCTTGCACCTCTCACGATCTGATGGATACCCGAATTTCGCTGAACTTAGTGTCAAGTGGAAACCAGGACTGAGTCCGGCTTGAAGTGAAAGAAAAGGAGGTTAAATTCAGCAACAAGAATTCCTTGACAGCAAAAGGGAAGTTGACAGTAACTTCACTTGCTTCCCGGCGAAACAAAGTGCGTATACGCTAATCAGTGTTCCAAAATCACCAAGTTTGACAGTGACAGAAAGAGGGTATCAAACGTCTTGAATGTCTGTCTGGGTGACTAGCCACATGGAAGAAGCCGCCAGATTTCCAACACTGTTATGGCAAGCTTTTTCGCTGCTCCTTTGGGGGATTTATTTGACGTTTACGTCTCCTAGATTTAGCTTTGAAGTGTTTCGATGACAGCTCGAGGCAAAAGAATTTGAGACGAACACCCCCCTGCTCAACGTTACTGCTGAGAGATTTGTCACTTGAGATTCTGACCCGGATAGCGTTCTGGACGGATGAAAGCCGGCAGCATGGTCTACCTATTTGTAATATTAGTAGTCAGGGGGCATGGAAACTTGAAAAGAAGATATATCATCATCAAACCGCAAACAAGAACTTTAGAAAATTGACACACGAGACGGTAGCATTCCACATGTGACACGTGCTTAAGTGCTTGAACTCAAAGTGATAACAAAGCTCAATAGTTTTTGGTTTTGTCGCCGCAAATGACTGGTAACGAAATCCCTAATTGCTGGCAGGAGCAGAATTGCGCCTTAAACGAGAGCGACAAGGATATTGACGGCAAAGATTTCTTGAATGCTGAATGCAAGCTGACAGCAACCGGACGCGCTGTCTACTTCGAGTCAGGAGACTGGTGGGGAATGGGATTTGCTGGTATAACAGTAATTTGACATATATATAACGAATGTATAAAAAGCAAGCACCGAAACGAGATTTCCTCAGATTGAACTGGGTTTGAGGAGGAGGTAAAGCTGCCTTTTTCAGAATGAACATCCTATGTGCGTATTTAAATTAGGTGCGCGTAGGTGGATTGCCACAAAAAGAGTGAATGCACGTCTGGAACTTACTCGTGCAATTTGAGCAAAATATAAATTCCCCTTCTTAGCAAGAAGGAAGGAGTTATGGAATCCGATTCGCAAAGAGCACAGCTCTGACTTTGCGTAGGGAGACAATTGACACGCACACCAAGAATGAAAGCAAGAAAGCGTCTTATGATTAGAGTGACAGAGTCGCGACTGACGAGTGCCGTAATTGGGATGATGGATGGAGTGAATGATTGAAGTTGACAGTTGAGTGCTTTTGACAGCAACGGTAGAATTGACAGCAGCACTCTTCCCGGACTCGTCCGTTTCGCCCTAACGCTCGTAAAAAAAAAGAAAACTGACTGGCTACCAGCGTCGTGATGAGATTTTGGGAGGAGATAGCTGGGTAGATTCCGAGTCCCCATGAGGTTGGTATACCATTATTTTGTAAATCGTTTCGTGAATTAAGATCGCAGAGCTCAACACTTTGCTATGAGGCAGCAAGTTTAGCGGAAAGGACAGAGCTGAGTAACCACCACATGGCTCCAACATCTCGCTCGTCCACTATCGCTGTGGCCGATGTTCGGACTTTTCTTCAAGGGTATCCATATCACCATCTACTACTTTCAGTTGCATTTGGCAGGATTTCGATAAGAATAAGCACCATTTGTGCAAGAGAAGCCTGCCATGTCCGATACAGCTTCAAGTTTGTTTCGAAGAGTTTTAGTATGCGAGAATATCTCTCGGATCGAATGGCATCTTGAGTCATATATGTCGGGCTGTAAATCATTGCGCCAATCCTCATCTCACTTTGCGGGCACACCGAACCTAATATCTCGCCGCTCCAGGGTATGCGGATAGAGGGTGCCGCCTCCTTCAGGGGGCTGGCCATCCTTGCCAGGGTGTTTTCAGCCCCCAACTTAGCCCCGCACATATAAAAACCCCTAGCCCATCAGCTCACGAGAGCCCAAATCTCTTCGCAAAAATAACAAAATAAAAACATGGAACATACTCGACCCCATCCACAGAGGAAAGACAGTAAGCCACCAGAGGGGCAAAATTACGAATTCTATCCTCTCAATGGCCCAAATCCCATCCGTCTCCTGTATCTCGAGCCCGACCCCGTGACTAAAGAGCTACGCTACACCATGAGGCTTGCTGATCTCTCCTCTGATCCTCCACCAGTTTACAACTGTCTATCATATACTTGGGCATACCCGCAATGGGTAAAATTAAACGCCGAAGAGATAGACATCTCCAAGGCCGGCGACCGGAGGAATCCAATGCAATGCGACGGCAAAACCATCTACATCACCGACAACTTGGAGGCTGCATTACATCGATTACGGGAAGTTATGACCTCCGTTGATAAGGACAGCAAGGAAAGAACCCCAATGTGGATCGATGCTCTCTGCATCCACCAAGAGTGGAGGGAGGAGAGGAATGAACAAGTCGCGAAAATGGATCAGATATATCGTCACGCACAAAAAGTCATTGTTTGGCTTGGTCCGGAAGATGAGAACCAAACAGCCACTTCTATTGATGTACTGGAGCGACTTGCAGCTGTCCCGAGAGAAAATCAAGACGTTGAAATCCCGAGCGGATTGAATCATCGGGAGATTTACACGAATCTGGGCATGGATCCTGTACGAACGTCTGAATGGATTGCTCTTGGGGAGCTCTTAATGCGGACGTGGTTCAATCGTATGTGGGTCATACAGGAGTTGTTTGAAGCAAAAGAAGTGGTTGTCTTCTGTGGCAGATATGAGTTAGAATGGAAGCAAATTGTGGATGCGTCAGAGTTATTGAGGGCCACGGGGCTGGGTCAGGCGTTAATGGAATATCTCGATTCTATGACAAGCCAACTAGAGGAATGGACGTACGGAGAAGATGAGGTTGAGTACGTCACTAACACAGTCAACAATCAATGGCTTTTCGAATCTCTGAGAGAGCAGAAGAAAAGCCTGAAACTAGAGACACTCCTCACATACGCCAGATACTTTGGCGCGACAAACCATCTAGATTACGTCTACGCTGTGCGTGGAATGTGGAAACCGGAACTCGAAAAACACAAACTCCTCCGCAATACCATTGCACCCAAATACAACCTCAAAGTGGAGGTGATCTTTACCGCAGCAGCTTATGCCAGCTTGGTTGAGATGGGGGACCTCAATATACTTTCCCTAGTTGAAGACTCTTCACTTAGGAAGACTCGGGAAAGGAAGGAGCAAATTGCACGGGAGAATGAACAGGACGAGATCAAGAGGAAGGGGATGTTGTCGAAGAAACTACCGAGTTGGGTGCCAGATTGGAGTATTACTCCGATTGCAGAGACGTTAGCTATGAATCCACGTCCCGAAAAGGGTTGGGAGCGATGGAAAGCTAGCAAAGGTCTCCCCTACAGCTCTCCTCCCGCACCAGTTGAAGGAAAATTAAGTGTCCAGGGAATTTTTGTTACAACCATTAGCAACAAAGCAGCAAAACAATTGAGGTTCCTTGAAGGGTTCGAGGGTGTCGATGGAATTGAGATATTCGCCTTCCTTGAAGTTCTAACAGATCTCCTCGAGCACTCACCTCTCTCTCTTGCAAGTATCATTGAAGTGTTCTGGCGAACGATCATCAAGGACACATATCGTGACGAGCCAGCTGGCGCGGTGGCTCAGAAAGCATTGACGAGTTTTCTGTCAAGGCAAGTCTTCGAAATCGAAAAACTCGCCAATGCCAGCTCCCCAGAACTGCTATCAGCAGACGAGTCACCGCTTACAGACATCGAAATGCTTCTCGACAAACTCTCAGCACAAGATCCAACTAGCACAATTCACTCATATCAGACCGTCCGCCAGATCATCGAAAAAGAGAAAGCAAATGTGACATATGCGGGGGTAAATGAAGAGGAGAAGTTATTCTCCGAGAGTTTTCGCTTGGCTCATGTTGGGAGAACACTTTTCTGCACGAAGGTGGATGAATCAAGGGGACTGTCATTGGGCATTGGACCTCAGTCACTGAAAAAGGACGACGAGGTGTGGATTATTGCTGGGGCAGACGTGCCAATGGTGTTGAGGCCAAGAGGGGAAGGGGAGTGGAGCCTGGTTGGGGAGTGCTATGTCCACGGGATTATGGACGGAGAAATCGTGCGTGATTTGCGTGAAGGTGGCAAGACCGGAAATGAGCATCTTGGAAAAGCGGTGAACATTGTTCTGATGTAAGTTTCAAAGGTCATATTTTTGAAGACGAAATATTATTTATTTCAATTCAAGGCACAAGATCTAGAGCGTTTACGGTAAATTATTTTATTATCTAATTTTATTACTGAGACCATCTACCTTTAAAAAAAAATTCATATCCTGCTCGAGAAGCCTCATTCACGGCTTCTTCGCTTGTTTACTAGTGCTTCTACTCTTGATCGGATTCGTCCCAACCGTCCTCTGCCTTGTTTTCCCGGGAGGTTTACAAACAGCCTTCCAGGGGCAGACGCCTTGGGTAGGATCGACCTTAGCAACAGTAGTCTCGAAGATGGCCAGCTGGTTCGTACAAATGGCGTTATTTGGTCCGCAACGGACTTTTGGGGTCGGACACCCAGCCAAACACTGCCCACTTGTGTTTCCACAAGCATCTGTGAAATTGACACACCGGCGGCGATCGCAGTTGACGTTGGAGACACAGGCTTCACTCGATTCGAGGGCGGTGCAGTCGCGGTCTGTCTTGCAAGGTGTAGGCGGGTCGGAGAGACCCGAGGGGATGAAGTCGTAGAGGGTTGTGTCAGTGTCTAGATCAGAAAGACTAGTGTTAGTGAGACTGAGACTCGAGGCTATCTCGCCCAGCGTCAGGACTTGAGGTTTTGTGACTGTGCCGTTGGGACCGGTAGCGAAGTTCGAGGGAGAGTTGGCGGCTGTTGCATATCCGGTCGAGTTGGCAACGCAGAGGCTTGGATTAGTCCATATCGCATCAGCAGCATATTGCCACAGATTGGTGTAATTGAAGATAGTATTCATAGTGTAGAATATCCTGCAATCTGCCGCTACATATGCGAACTGTAACGGTGTCGTTTCGCCCATTCGGACCTGGTCGCGCAGGTTTACGCTGGCATAGGTGACATACACCTCTCCTGTATCGGTACGATCGGGAAGGAAGCCTTGTTGAGGCGAGTTGTTTTCTTCTAGGACGGTTTGCACGCTGCTAATACTGCCATCGAGGGTGACCGTGTCGTACTGGATAGCTCCACGAGTTCCGGCAGGTGCTTGCATTGGGCCGGTTGTTGGGCGACCACCCACAGCCACGACCCGTACTCCGGCTTCATGATGCATCATCTCCATGAAAAGAGCACAAGATGAGGCACAATTGCCATCCGAAAGCTAAAGCAGCGGTGTCAGCCATTTATTAGCCAACCGGAGGGACATGAGTACGTACCATGATAATATTCTCGGCTGCAAAAGGGGTAGCCGTGGCTGAAGTCTTTTCACTGCCGTAACCATAGATGGTAAAGTTATCGCTAGAATCACCAAAGGACGCTGCCACAAAATCATCGTTATTGAAATCATATCTCTGAGGCGTCGTGAAGTAATCGCCATTACTTTCTGAGGGGCCAAAGAACTCGGGCCACGAGGCGAAAGTTTGGTTCGTATTTGCATTGAGCTTGGTAGTCGCAACCCATTCGCTGTTGACGAGCTGGAAATAGTTATCGTTTGTCGAGTTAAGCCCTTGAAAAACATTTGTAAGGGTCTGACCCAGTATATCTGCTGGAGAAGTTGCGCGTAATCGAGAGCCGCCGTAGGGGTCTACGTTCGGGAAGAACCGCTTGAAGGTATCGATTGCAAGAAGAGGCCCACCACCGTCATTTGCCTGCAAATCGATGACAACCTTGGTCATACCTGCAGCCTTACTATTCGTAATAAATTCAGCAACTGCCGCGTCGAAACTGGCCAGGTCGTCATCCGAAGAAGTATAAAAGCTTGGAATGCTGAGAACGGCAACATCACTATTCCGATTGAAGTAGCCTGTGCAAGAATTAGATACTGTGTTTTGGGATTTCCACAGAGGGATTTACCTGTAACTCCGAAACCATTGTCTACCAGATCTGATTGTGCAACATCGGCACAAGTAGGATAGAAATCTGAGTTCAGACCAACACAACTGGAAACCGAAGTTGAAGTCGAGGCTGAAGCTGAGGTCGATTCGGTCGTAGTAACAGCGAATCCACCAATGGAAGCGATAGCCCCACCCAAGAATACCTCTGTAACAGTTGATGTTCCACTGACCGAAAGGACCGTAGATGTTGCTTCGCCTGCACTCGAGGCACTTACAGATGACGCCGTAATATTTACAGTATTATTATCGACCAAATCGGGATCGTAAGAATCTGGGTAAATGCCCAAGACGAAGAAGTTGAAGAAGTCTCCTCCGGTCTGCAATGGTCCTGTGTTCCCTTGACTATAATATACACCAAGGAAGTTCTCGGTGATTGAAGTGCCATTTTCGAGAACAAATGTGATGGTGTCGCCAGGGTAGAAGATTGCATCTCCCGTGAAGACATTAGGATCATCTTGGATACCCTCTGCTGCGCTGAAAAACAGTTGGTTCCAGTCCGTGTGAGATTCGAGACCTCCCCAACTGTTTTGAGCTGCAAATCTCTCGAGGTAGGCAACGACATCCTCCCCGTTAATGGTAGAAACCGCTGAGGGCGTGAACTCATCATCATTGTACGCGACATCCGTCGCAATATAGACTTTCGGGGTCTGGACACCATCCGATGAGACCGAAACAAGATCGACTGGACTTCCGAAACTAAATGCCGCAAGAATTCCGGAGTCTAGGATCAGATGGGAATCGTGGGCTGAGAGAAGTAGAGCAGCGAGTGCTGCCTCGAACTCGTACTGATTCTGGAATACATTCTTGTTGATGCCTGCCTGCAATTGCGCCAGCCCTCCAACTAGATCTATTCCCGGTTGTTGATAGCTCGTGGGCGGATTTTTGAGGTATTGTAAAGTACTTTGGAATTGGATCGTGTCGTTGTAATACAGGATAAAATCCGTTGCGACAGCAGGATTAAATGGAACGCTTGTAAGGCATTCGTAGATGAGGCTCGCATTGAAGACGGGTATATTATCTTCTCACTATTTTAGAATCTTTGTTTGAAGAGTTTTTCGGAACAACTAACCTGGATCATTTGATCTTGGATCATTTACAATTTCTCCACATGCTGTCGATTGTGGGTTTCCAGCGCTTGTCGTGGCATTCTGCGCCGCGGCCGGCAAGGACAGTCTGAAAATAGACACTAGTAACACGGACGGTAGCTGAAAGAGTCTCATGGCTCTTATTATCTATCGGAGACAGGCTTAAAGAATGGATAGCACGTATCATACGAAGTATGTACGAGCTTGGTTAAAGAGAGTGATGCAGCGACAGCAGAAATATTGTGATCAAGAAGGAAGAGGCGAAATTGAAGTAAAGTTTGCGGATCGAAGAGCCTCATTTCAAAGGTCAGCTTACTGCGGCACAGTAAGCTAAAACCATTTCCGTTACCGTCCCCCTTCCCCCTTCCCCCTGCGTGTCCCGTAAATGTACAACGTAAATTACTTCCTAAATAAGCTTAGCCAAGGCATTCAAAAATCTTTCAAGGCAACTTTCCCGGTTTGTCCTGCACTAGCTATATAATCTTGCCTTTTTCCGGCAATAGCCACATATCATGGTCATGGACTCATGGTTAAAATAAACTCTATTATTAGCGACGTTACTCTGACACGCAGCAGGCCATGCGCCTCAGCCCTCTCGGCCCTTTAAATGAGCGACCCCAGGATCTGAACCCAATTGGATGTGTCGTACTCAGCACCAATCATGATACCTGCAGCTGCAGGTCTTTCGTACGCAGATGTTGACAATTTGGGGTCCGAAGACGCTGAAACCCATACATGGGAAATGAGTGGATGGGTGACTGATAACGCGCCCTTGGCGTACCCCTAATCTGCGGCACAGCTCAGTCATGTAGAGGAAAAAGTAATGCATCATTTTGTAACGACCGAGGACTGCAGCTTGTTTCTAACATTTCGAACAGATTTGAGATGCAAGGCAGAGAACGAGAGGGGAACAAATGCGACGTCTGGATAAGGTTGGGATTCCACTCGTTGTCTGGTAAAATTGATAATCCTGCGTTTCAGGCCATAAAAGTCAGAAAGACAGGGATTGGTAGGGTTTTACTGTACGTACATGCAAGTGCTGTAACGGGAGCAGCCTCAGCCCTAGCCGAGCCACCCCGCTCCTTCTGTACCCCGCCCGAGCCCGCTCAACTCCATTTTCAAAGATGACTTGCCTCGCACTCCTTAGTCTCTTCACGTGAGTCTTTCCTTTATTCAACTGGATTCAAATCATCTTCAATCGCCAGGCGTCGAGATGCATGATCAGGATTCATGGCATAGCAGAACCAGTGCGATGTTCCAACTCTTCGAAAACCCATGGCTCTCCAGAAAGCAGTGTCTCTTGCTTTGTTAACAGCAAATACTGCTCCTTTCTCGTCGTCAGCGTAATTCGCATTATACGAACCATCTAGCACCGAATACAGCTCCGTTGGCCACACAAATGCGTACGAGACATCTCGTCTCTCTAGGTCCTTTAGAAGAATTTTAACCATGTTCCTTCCAACACCTTTTCGTCTTTGTTTGATCTCTAACTCTGAGGTCTCAACCACAAAGAAGTTGCCGTAATTCAAACTCTCATCCCAATTTTCTGACCCTTTAGTCGTTTCGGCCGACAGCCATTGGCTCTCGATGGTCCCTGTACGTTCAAATAGGGTACTGGCAAGATCAGAGCAATCGTGACTCGCTTGGCGCATTTCCACATTGAAATCGTATCCCATGGAGGTGGTTAAGTCTCTACGAACGAGACGTCCCCTCAAACTACCCAGACTGCTCCTATCTTCAATGCAGTGATACACTTTGATTTGAAAATATGCTGTTTAGGAAGCCCGGCCAGACTTAGACCTGAATGTGACACCTTGGAGCCCTGGCGCCATATTTTTCGGGGTAAAGTCAATCATCTCGCCGTATTCTTTCTCGAGGTGCTCTTCCTTCCTGGCTTCCCGGTATTCCTCCTCTAATGTCATTGCCGCCAGAGGGCTAGCCCTTTTTGGTGGCCATGGAGGAAACGAGGACGGATTTGCTTCCCTGTCTCTGCAAGATTTGAGGACCAACTATTGGACAGCTGAAGAAGCCGCAACCCGGAAACCTGCAGTAGCTGTGGCAAACTCCACTATCACCAAATCTTTCGTTTGCACCCCAAACATGGTTGAAGGAAGTGGCATACTTTAAGCCGTAATCTCGCGTGGCCATTGTTTCGTTCAGGCTGGTAAGGTCTCCTCTTTCACACTGCACACTTCACTTCAAATGATGTTCATTGTCTCACAGCCTCTGAGACATTCACAGAGGTATTATTCACACTCGTGAGTACTGTTTTGCCACATATCTTCTCTAACAGGAGTCTGAAATTTTGTATTCGACGTCTCAAATAGTAGCTGGTTTATATGGCAGATATTACTGTCGATAGGACTGTGAAAACGTGCTGAAACTTATTCTCAAAGAACCAAGAATGCCATTACAGAACGGTTCAGATTCACACCGATACAATGAGCTGATGAATTTAAACCGGATGTGACTTGAGCTAGGCTACCTACCTAGCTATAGTAAGTCGAAGCAATTAAACCTTCTGATCTACCACCACCCACGATCACCAAGCCCCTTCAGCATTGCAGGCCTCATATCCACTACAGAGCCTCTAATACCTTGCTACTAAGTCCTTCTACCCATCGCCACGATGCTACCTAGCGGTTCTGGTGGTACCTACAAGACATATAAAGCCGATACATCAACTTTCGTACAATGGCTCTTCGAAAGCGCCCAGAAATGCGGCTACTCCTCTACCTCAACGACCACTACTCCTGCCGCCAAACCCGCTCGCCTCAAAGGCAAGCAACGCAAGCTACAAAAAGCTGCAGAGCAAGCCAACACTCCGCCCAACTCTCCATCCTCGAATGAATATCGCCTCGTCAAACTCAAAGAGCTCATGCCGCTTGCAAACGCTATATTGAAGTCTAAGAAGCCGCTTCTTACGGTCCCATCCCATATTGTGAAGGCGGCATTGAGGGCAGTGGCTGCTAGGAAAAAGTGTACCGCGTATTTCATTACTCACTATGAGGATGAAGAGACGGTGGGCTCCAACCAGGGCCATTCGTACTTCACTGCATTAATGGAGGACGTTATTCTGACTCTTCAGCCTCGGTTTTCAGATGAAGTTCGAAAGAAGTCCACGCCATCCAATAATCAACCATTTGGCACCGAAACAGCATTTGAAATATTGGAAAACCGCTTTGCAGCACTTGAGGTTGAAGAGCCAGAAGCAGTCGATGAGGAGGAGCCTTCAGCTCCATCTAATAAGTCGTCTCCTGTTGTTTACAAATTGGAGACTCCAAAAGACAAGAACCTCGTGGAAGAGGAGAAAATGTTCGTCATCTCTTGTTTGTTCAAGGATTTGTGGGAGCTACGGGATCATTTGGTACTTCTTTGGTTCGACCACAAAGCAGGCAAGGTCGATATCATCACCGCTGCTCTCATTACAAATATGGCGTACCAGTAGGTACACCATGCTGAACATATTTCAAAAGCTAATATCTGCTCTCAGGCTTGCACAACGTATCCAAGAAGAGGCACTCTCGGAATACCCCGAAGTAGGAAGTGTTCAGGATGTTATGGACACCATGGAGTTATTTTTTGTTCAGAGTGGCCAGTCTAAGGACGCAGCCAAAGAGTCCATCTCTGGCCTCGAAGTGCGAACTTTCTGGCCCGTTCACATTGTTTTGTATGCCTTCTATCACACTGCTCTGAAGCCTGGAGCTATCGGATTGCACAAACGAGGAGCTTTCGGAGTCTACGACCGGAATGGCGACCGAGAAAATACGACCCGTGAGGAGAATGAGCAACAAGACTTCATCGTCCTCATCGAATTCTTGCCCGAGATGGCTTTTCTTTTCAGGTCCAAGACGCCATTGATTGCCATGGACGAGGTCACGCGTGGCTTGGTCACAATGTGCGAGACGGGACAAATCCCCATTTGGCTTGCTTTTGCTACCACCTCCTTCCTTGACATCCAACGGATCCTTGGCGACGAGATTGAGGAACCCTTCCGCCAAGTCATGAAGGTCGGCGACAATGTTAGAGCAACCCTGAGCGGCTTTCTTGAGCTCTCGAAGGGTATGAAAACTGACAAGGCTTGGCCAAAAGACATCGAAGAGGAAGTCCGTGACTTTCTCAGGGGCTTGGATCAAAACCTTCTGGCAGATGCGGCTTTCGACAAGAAAAAAGAATTTTGCGCTATGGCCAAAACACCTTTTCACGACGAGAGCGAGCGCTACTATCTCCACAAGAGGCAGCCGATCTTTTGCGGACTGCTAGCTCTTAAACTCCTTTTCTTTCAGGAGAGATATGGCCTCAAAGTTATTAATCACTGGGGAACCCTTATGTACCCTGCTCATCTCTACAATGCTCTGCAGCAGAAAGAAGATCCGATAGGCTCCTGGCAAGCAATGGAGGAGGCGATTGCGATACACGGAGAGAACATCTTCATAGGCGCCAGACCAAAGACACCAGAGGCTTGCTTCAATCAAGCCAGTCTGGTCATGGGATTTTCTGCAAAGATGCTCGCCAAGACACAGCGGAAGTTCACCATTTCAAAATCGCCGGCTGGTGCTCGGTATCTTTTTTGGCCTTCTAAAGTGGGAGAAATGCTTATCAATAGCATGAGTAGCGATATATCCATGGAGTCTGCGATGTTTAATATTGAGAAATTCCTCAATGAGCAAGCCAGAGATGCATCTCTCGCCGCTCACCCCAACAACAAAGCTCTGAAGCGTGAATGGCGATATGCAAAGCGTCTCACACCTGTGGAGTTGCTTCACAGTCTACGCTGGAATTTCAGGACTGAGCTTGCAAAGATTAAGTTTGACTACTTCCGTATCCACAAACTCGGCATTCAGCTACTTCGGAAAATGGTGGATGAGCTGGACGACGATTTTGTCGAGGGACTCGGAGAAAATTATCTCGAGCATGAAGGACAACTTTGCTTCGTCGGTGCGCATATTATTCAAGCGGCTCATGAGGGTAAACTGATGATGGATAAGCTTCGGCGGTCAGATGGTAAAGTAGTGATCGTAGAGAAAGCTGGGAAGCTTGTGGACGATTTCATAGAAGAGCAAGAGCGGAAGGCTTGAGGGCGGAGCCAAAGCTGTACTTAAAGTTTATTGTAATCTATCTCAAAGGATAATAAAGAGCAGCTTATTCCATAGTCTCTTCCATTCTTATCTAATCAAACACAATGTGAAAGCTACCTCAGCAAAACAAACGAGCCATCATACGCCCTCACCATCTTCAACTTCCTCCTCAGAGTCTTCATCTTCTTCGTCATTATCCTCCACAGTATCGGTCTCTGCTTGTAGTTTCGGCTGCATAGACTTCGGTATCTTGACGGTTGTTGTCTGCAGGTTATCTTGATTTGGGTTAACTAGTTCCTCTTCGTCCGACGATTCGGGTTGTCGAGCCTGTCTGAGAGGCCTACGGCCTTTGAAGATTCCGGGTTCAGTCTCGTGCGAAATCGATAGGGTTTCGTCTAGATCCTCATCCATCATTCCGCTGTGCGAGGACTTGTGAGCCTCACGAAGTTTCGTCCGAGCCTCCTCCTGCTGGCGTCGGATATCTGAATCCTTTCCAAATCGGGCCTTGATGGCACTCATCTTTCGCCACGGCGCCTCGCGAGCTTTCGACAATAGATCAGCTCCACTCCTATGTGGTATCATCATTCTTTCTCCAACATGCTCTAGAAGTAAATTGGTAGTGTCAGCAATGACTTCCGAGAAACAAATCGGGAGATCAGATGCTACTGAAGAAATTACTTACGGGTTATGCCCACGTTCTGCAGATTGAAATTGTTTGTCAATCGCGTCCATTTGATCTCTGGTCCCTTGCGAAGCATTTTCGAGATCATGAAGCGCACTTTAACATCTTCACTTTGGAGCCAGAAACAAGTAGTGTTCCTCATTGGCTCGAGCTCCTTATGAAATCTATTAGCCTTCTTCGCAAGAACTGCTCCGCCTCTGGGCTTCTGCGTGATGTCTTTTCGATTGTGCTTGTTTTTCAGAACCTGCAAAACTTTGTTAGCTTCTTCGAATTAGACAAGATGAGTTGCTCAGACAGCACGAGATAAAATCTGTTGACGGTACTCGGGGCAGGATGAGGAGAAGTTTTGAGAACTTACAGTCTTTCTGAGAGTTGGACTAACGACACGAGGAAGGTCACGCAACTTGTTCGCGTCTTGCTTCTTTAAATGTTCATCATACTTTGCGTTGGCTGCCACATTCTCCTTGCTTCTGTATAGATCTTGAGGAGCGCCACCGTTGTATGCGCCTGCGATGTGGCGACTGAGACTGCTGCCGTAATGTTTTTCAACAGCGGTCATCTGTGTGTCGCTTGAGAACTGCTCCTTGTCTCTGGGCGTGGCTTGGCTGCCGAAAGTATTATCGTTTCTGGCACTAGGAGATCGTTGGGAAGAGGGATGGGCGGAAGGAGGTACACGATTGTCCGGGAACGTAACGTTCTTAAACAGCGAATAGCTTGGAGAAACCCGGCCACTGTACCGAGACGCTATGCCGCGCCGAATACTGTAATCAAGTGAGTATCCTTTAGGAGTTGGGTATGGAGCTGTCCCTCCGTCGCCCGCCTGTCGATCGTTACTTCTGGATGGATCCTCAGTCTCGACGTCTGTGTCATGCTCGTCTCGCTCGACCTGGCCGTCTCTCGTGATAGGAGGTCGTTGGTGCTCGGGGTTTGGTGGCAGAGGATTATTAACAATAGCGGCCATGCCGCGGCGAAGAACTTCGCCGAAGGGAAGCATTTCGCAAGGATTCTCTGTGAGATGTGCTGCGCTAGGGGTTTTGTGCGGAGTAGGAGGTTGGAAGAGTTGTGCAGAGCAAGCCCACACATTTATAAGAAGCGAAAAGATGTGCGGCCTTAAGGCGTGCGTAAGGCAGCTAAGCTCGCTGGCGACTAGGGAGGCTGAGCAGGGGAGCAGCTACGTAGTGAATGCTCTGAACGGCAAGGATAATTGCATTTTTGCATGGTTTAGGAGCCCTATATATGTTTTAAACCTCCTAAGATAATGATATGTCACTCTCAAAACATTCCTAACAGACGCAAAAACCTCTACATCCAGTACAGACCAGAGAGAGAGAAGGCACGCAGATATATATGTTGTGGGTCCCAATAGATGTGAAGGGAGCCATGTTTTGTTTGATGGAGAAATATCAGTTAAAACCCACACAATAGGTTTTGTGAGTTGGAGAAGGTCAATCAACAATTCTTCGCTGCATATCAACAATCACAGGAGTCATATTAAGCTGTCTGTAATCAAGTCACTGCATGATAGAGCGCAAATTCCCTATCTGTCTCGGCCGCCACCACATCCGCAGTAATACACTATACTGCGATAGAATGAATGCGAAACTGCACCAAAGTGGGGAGGAACTGATTGGTTTATCGCTTCTAAGGTCGATGTGTCATCTTGAAAATTCTCCGCAAATAATTGGGACGAGCACGGAAGGCCGTAGAAGATGCAACACTAAGAGCAGAGGAGCCACGCGCCTTAGGTCTGCGGTGAAGCATGCGACCAATTCATTATTGGGAATTGACTAGAGGATGGGACACCCAGTTGCCTTTCTTTAACGCCCAGCTTTAGCGCATTATTTAAGTTTCATATGAAGGACTAGCTTAGATTACTTGAACTTCCCATACCACAACAACTTGGGCTATTTGACATTCGTGCGCAAGACCAGCTTAGACTACCTGGTCGCTTCAAGTTAGTCTCGCTGAAACTATATCTTTGCTTTTCTGGTCGAGCCTCACCGGCACGCAGAATAGCCATCTTGAAGACTTCCTCTTACACAAATTCCCAAGCGCATCAAAGTGGGGATCGTGGGATCGAAGGCCAATTAGCTCTTTGACCAAATACCACGCGTCTTGAAACCCCTTCCTTTATCCCATTTCGTTGCAAAAATTTGCAAAGCAAGGCACAAGTGAATGTTCGGTTAATTTCAAGTGAAAAAGGGGGGCAAGCACGTGATATGTGATGACATCAATCATATGTTTGAGTTGCAAGTCCATAACTTCTTGGGTCGTTCTTTATCATCAATTTAAACGATCTGAAGGTTGTGAAGTAGATAAGCCCTCTAAGCAAGATGTATGGAAGGAAATTCCATTTTGTATGTTTCGCGTTCAAATATTTGTCCCCTAAAAGAATGAGCGCCCACTGGCTTAGGCACTACCTTGAAAAAGTAGACTACATTTTTCTAGTGTTTCTGAGAGATCCGGCCTTCAAGTTAACTTCAAGTACTCGAGGACGTATGTTTTCATTCTTGGAGTGGAATCCCAAGCGGAAAACTTTCCAGAAGACTCATGCTTCCGTAGAGATAGAGCAAACCAACTTTCATAAGTAAACAATGTGGTTTGGGGTACAAAACTCCAACTCTGGAGTATTACTCAAGTCACTGAAAAAGAGCATCCGGAAAAATTCAGAAAATGTGGTTGGTACAGCAGCCTGCTCCCTGGTGGCAGTCATTTGGAAGCTAGAGACAACCCCTTCCGACGAAAGAAATTTTGCAAATCAGACAGTACATCTCCTCGGATTATCCCTTAGGCTGATTGAGCAACAAATCTCTGTTCGTTGCACACCAAGTTCCTTTTGATATCCGAAAACCCAAAGGGTTTTTTCGGTTGTTGATGTTGTGGTTGACGGCGTGCATGTGCCAGGTCTGGCGTTGGTGGGCTGACGTCGACGAAGGTTCATATGTTCACGGAGTCACGGACCACGCTAGCATGGTGGCTCGGGTAGGTACTCGAGCCGACATGAATGTTCAAATGCGAACTTGTTGGCAGGAATGAAGACACGAGGTCCTTCGGTCTTCTCAGAGACACATGAACTCCGTACGATAATGTGTAAGGGTAGTATAGAGCGTTAGGTTCTTTCCGTGAAGGGCACTCTGCAGATGAGCCTGTCGACTTTTTAAGAGAGGGGTGCAGCAAGTCTGAAGGCATCTCAGCACGCTTTCGCTGACACTAGGCTACAAATATATCAGAGCTTCATGGCAAACTAGAGCGTGGATCTACAGGCTTGATGTCAATCCTCATGCTGCGACGATTCGGACTGTTACAATCATCTCCCAGCCAGCAACGAGGCATCCTCTCACCCCTAGACCACCTACGCAACCCAGAACGCCGAGCACATTCACGCCTTCCCACTCAAGTTCAAGAAAATTTGAGAATTCTTCGAATTATTCGCTACCGGCTCAAGTTTTTGGCCGCATGCCCATCAATGTATACATATCCGACATACGTGTCCGCATAAGCAGACATAATTCTTCTTCCAGCCATCGAGCTCTTCATCTCTACAGATGAAGAGCCGGCCCCGAGGCAGCTTACAACGCTTGGACAGCGCACCTTCATACCTAGCTCGGTCCTCGACCCCTCGCCAACCCCACCACCGTCAGAATTCATACTAACCATAGCACCAAACTATCCACGCAACATAACTCCAATGCTGTCACCGTATTTAGTGCGGACTGTGTCAAGGTTGTGTATACCGGCCTTAATATCGATCTGGAACTCGATTGCGACTTGTCGGTTGAGGTTCCGGGAGAACACAGCAATATTGCCAGCGCTCTCGGTAACGTTTCTTTAACTGAGGGGTAGAGTTGCTGGCTTTGAAAATGTATGCTTGTCTGAGATATATGTGAGGAGTTGGCGGCTTGTTAGGTAGGTATGAGGTAGATTGTTTGCGTGGACTGGATGGAGGGCCGGTTGGCGTCTGACCGAAGGAAGGTACGAAGGTGTGTTGTATGCTGCTGAAAGGATTGAGGCTTGTCCTTTGAGTATGGATGCGTAGGGTCGTTTTGGGACGAAATTGAAACAGATAAGTATCGAACGGCAAGACTCATCACCGGCCGTTGAGAGCCACCAACAATCTCAAAGTCGACCATCATCGGACCAGAGTCCAGAGAGATATTGTGTCGCCGACGAATAAAACATCTTATCTCTTGAGTCTTATAGACAACCATAGTGACACTCTCCCACACCTCGCTGAAGACAGTTCGGCTCCTCTCTATAGCAAACCATCACTTTATGGTTCGCTTCTTAGCTGCAGCTGTTATGCTCCACCAGATTCAACTATACCTCCAAAACACCTACTCGCACCTTGGTCAATTGCCACCATTTGTGGCAAGGGGTTGGAAGATGGCGGCGATAGTGAATGGCCGAGAGTGAATTATAGAGCACGAAAGGTGGCGAGACTGCTGTGATGCCGGGTTCTAAGGAGGCAAGCAGGCCCGATCCACTTAGTCTCCTAGCAGCCTAGAACATCTAACAATGTACTAAAGGCTATCGCGGAAGGACGACCAAGCAAACTAAGCGTGCTCAACTATTCCTTCTCTCAGCGAGGACCAGAAGCTCTCCTTTAACCTTGACTATGGCAAAGTTTCGTTTCATTGCTTCCAATAGGATTCGGCGTGGCGATCATGACGTTTTTCTCGAGTGAATTGTCCCTTTGACTGCGCTTGCAAGAACCTTCGTTCGAGCCCAAGAAGTCTCGAAACCCTCTACATCTGTGGTTCCTCCATCAACAACTCAACCCACTCATCACTCGCACAGAACAAGAGTCTCGACGCTTGCGATCTCGATCGCAACCTGTGCCATCATGGCGCTTACGTTCCGAAGACCATGAGGTGTTTGCAGAGTAGAGAGCCTCTGGAGAAGATATGGCAGTCCTCCAAAGTCTTGATGTCTCTAGCGTTAAGGGTTTTCGCGGGCTGATCCGGGTGGAAGACATTGACAGGTGGTAAGTCTGCCTGGGGCGGCTCTCATGTCGGTTCGGTCCTTGAAGAATGGTCTCGCTGCAGGGTAGGTTTTCACAACAGTGCTACCGTCGGACGTGCTTCCCTGGCATACCAGGGGTTGTGCCATCCTTGTTGGACAATTCATCAATGACAATCGCAATTTGCATGGGCACAGCGAGATTGATCACTCTTTGAAGGAAAACCAGAAGAAAGCACAGTACGACGAAAAGCAGGAATTAAATGAATCTGCTAGGCCACAAGTATGAGAAGAAGAGGGAACAGCCTCTGAGGTGTTCCCATCCTGTTTTGGAAGGGGAGACTCTGCTCGAAGACCTTCTCAAGATTGAAGGGAGTGGTTTGGGAAGCGTGGCAGACATTTTGACGAATCGGAAATCCTCAATGGCGGTTGAAGGTTCGAGGAAAATTAAGGCTGGAGAAGCTCCGACGCTGGACTCGCGGATATACCAGGATTGGACGGTTGTTGGCTGGGGGGAGGCGAACTTGGCTCGAAGTTGTCGGGATGGGTTTATTTGACGGCGCCGGAAAGATATACTTGAGTCGAAGGAGGAGTTTGGGAGTAGGCACCGGAGATTTGAGAGGATGAAATGTAGATCGAACATACACTTGGAGATAATTCTAATCAAGTATCCGTCTCTGACGTGATTTGGAACAGGTATCCTCCTCCTGAGGGGTCGCTTCACGAATATTTGTGTTGTCATCCTCCACATATTTGATTGCAACATCGCGGAAAAATTGGTTGAAAACGTGGCCAGAGAAGTCTAAGCTCCTGAGGGATATATGTTATACTTCCGGAAGGCACTTGCGCTGGAAGGCTTGTATGCAGCGGACTAGTCCTTCAGGAGCTGTGTCGGGAGGCGTTCAAGATGAACGGGCGCTTCAGAGCTTCTGCAGGCATACAGCGCTGCTCTGGGTTCAATGCGAGACAACGATCCAACAAATCTGAAATAGAGCCATCTCCTTTGCTTCCGGATGAAGCAGTGCAAGAAATCCCAGTTTGCTGAAAAAGAGAGGTTCTCGAAAGCCAGTCCCGTAGACTCCATAAAATGAGACTTGTCTTCTCATCCCAAACAGCTGAGATCTTAATTTGCAAGCGCACAGCGTGAGACCGCCGTAAACTGCCCCTTGTCTTCCAGGAGCGTGGCCGAGGCACAGCCTTTGAACACGTTCTAAAGGAGTAACGCGGTTCGTAGGAAATAGAACAATGTAGATAAGGGAAACCGGCAATATAGATCCGTAACTTCGGGAAAAGTGGTGATAGTGAGGTGGGCACAGGGGTTTCCTTGCTGAGCCTCGTCCGCCATCTTGAATGAGGTCGCGGGTAGTGATGGAGGATACGGGAGTTATGCGCTGCTATAGAGTTGACGATGAGCAACGACAAAAACGGAAGTGCAGGTGCAATGGGGTTGCGCTTTGAATAGTGTTTGGACATCGTCCAGCAATCCGCAGACCACAACAAAAGCTTGCCAACCGAAGCTGATAGGACGTCGGCGCTTTCCACAGCCAGAAGCCGCTTCAAGCATCTGTACTATTGCCTGCTCTGGCCCCTTAATCGCATTCTGTCTCCCCTGTACTCGGTCGAACTTCAAGTAGATGTCACCCTGGGAGTTTGGATCTAAAGCAATGTAAACAAAATGGCCACATTTGTCCTCAGCCTCATCTCGGACGTCCTTTCCCCTCGCTTATGCTATCCGGCGAAAAAGAATCCAAAGACGAAAATTGCAAAAGAATTTCGCAACCAATTGTCATCAAAAACACAGAAAAGAAAAACGGCAAAAAAATTGGTAGCTCTCTTGATTATACGTGTCATCCTTAGTGCAGGGGCCATGCTAATCTTCTCTGTATCTTTTTAAATTGACCACTAGCACAAAGTTAGTAATTGCAGATTTCAATGATCGGAAAACTTACTATGCCTTACGGCGAAATTTGTCTGTCTTATTCAATTATATATGCCAGACCTCTAAATCTCGGCCCGAGAACCATAGCGGGGCCGTGAAGGAGCTTCTTCGCCCAGTTGCCCATGCTGCAATGGATGTTGTAGTCACCGACGTCCCGCAACAGGCGTAGCGCTGATCATACGTCCTTGATCATATCTGCTGTTGAGATCATCGGCATGTTGTTGCAGATAGGGGCAGGTTTGCTATATGGCAGCAAACATAGATAGCCTGTGTGCGTGAGAACAAACTGCTGTCGACTGCATCCACCACAGGCGTAGCGCTGATCATCCGTTCTCTAAATTATCTCTTGAGCTTCCGGGTGTCCGAGCCGCGCAGGCGCTGCTGTAAACGACCAGGATCCGGGAGGCGTAGAGTAGAAGGACGTTGAGGGCGCGGGTTTGGATGTTGAAATTGGCGAGGTTGATGTCGTTGAATACGTAAGGTAGGTAGAAGTTCGAGACGGACAGCATGGGGACAATGCCAGGGTATATGCGTCGCTGGAGTTCAGAGCGTCCCGAAAAGTGTTGAGGTCGCCAAAGTTCTTGGGCTTCCAGGTCGAAGACTGTTGCAGTGCTTGCATTGTTGCGTGTTGCTGCTCGTATAGATTTCCTTCATGGCGAGCCTGCCGGACTGGAAGTTGATCTACCATTTGCATTTGTTTGCGAATTATTGCGGAAGTGGTATTGGTAGTCATTCGTGCCATTACGCTGGTTTTGTTGGCAGAAGTCATTGAGGAAATCATCGTCGAAGAAGCTGCGCTCACTTCTGTGGCCGCGCTCAGACTTAAAAGCCTTGAGACGGCGCTGTACTTCCTAATGGCCCCAGTTGAGAGGAGAAATGTTCATGCTGCCGACCAGGAGGACGTTGGCTTCCCTGAGAATCGGTATTCTTGGCAGTGGGAAAATGTTCAGCTGTCCACTATTTCCCCAAGAAAATTCGGACAGTGGGGGCTATTCAGAATAGGGAGAAAGGGCAGAGGCAGATCTTCACAGAAAGCTGTGACAGAAGAAGATGGTACCGAGAGGGTTGTTTGATCGCTCTGTGACGTCTGGGTTGTAGTTGACGGTAGTAAGGTCTCATGAGGCGAACATAGAAGATGGAACCCTAACGATGTCTGCAGCATCCAAGAAACGAGCAGTAACCGGGCTGCTGTTGGGAGATCTAGAGACGGTGCTCTGATCATTTGGAGAAGAGTTGATTGCGAGTTATACTATCCCATTTGAATTAGCGTGTTGCTCCCCTCATCCTTCAATGGGCAGGCCAATAGGAGCCATACTTGATTGGGTCGTGCTTTCCCATTCCACCCTGTCTGTGGCTAGGATACAGGTGGGAAGGTAACTTCGTTCGGGGAGTGCTTGTACCTTGAGATTGTCGTCTTGGAAAGGCTGTTGGCGCTTGTCGAAGCGCTCGGCGGAGAATGTGACACGGTCTTCGAATCCATTGCGAGTGTTAGTGGTACGCCAAGGTGGAAGTGAGCCTTTGGATTTTCTCCTTTGAGATGGTTGGTGCAATGCCGCCTGCGTGGAACGAGGACCACGCTTCAGCTGGGACGTTTTTCGGATACATCAGACTTGTTGGGGTATGAGTATACTGAAACTGTCGTTCCGATGGACGCATAGCGAGACGGCACTTGAGTATACGTGCCCGAATCTGTCTTATTGTGTTACCAGCGATGGGTGAGGCTTCGTGATCCGATCGTCGTCGAATGGGCCTTCCTCATTTTCCTCGTCTCCAGAGAAGGGAGGTGAAGGAGCGAGACTTTGACTCGCGGTGGCGCCGTAGAAGCTGCATCACTGTTGCCACGCAGCCAATCGAGGCAAGCTAGGTTTGTCGAGAGCATTGAACCGGTTGGCAGAGGACGTGAAGGCGACTGCGGGGTACGTCGCAAAGAGCGAGCTAGCTGTCACAATGAGGTCTGCCATTGACCTGATGCTATTCGCGATTGTTACCGCCCCTGTAGGATAGTCGAATTGTCGAACAGTGGAGAGCAGCATGAGCCGCTTATTTCCAGACAGTTGAAGAGCCTTGCGATCCTTGTGCTTCGATCTCCGCTCAGGCAATTGTTGTCGAGAGGAGCGCGGGGATGCGGTTGTGGCGCACAATAGCGCAGGATGCAAGCTAGAACTTCCCTTCTGAGAGACTGAGACTCCCAGTTGTAGGGCTGACAGGTCTGGAGAGGAATGCATGAAGAACAGAAAAGAAGAGGTCTAGACTCAAGAAGCGATGGGTCTGGACTTGAGGCAAAAATAGAAAATTCATTGCTAAGCTAAAGATCGTACCAACCTCGTTTCACTAGCGCCAACCCTCCTCACGTGCGCAGCGTCCCTGTCAGTAAATGGGGCGTAAATGCTGCCTACTACAAGGCAAACAGTCCGCGAACCCATCCTCGATAACAACATGGGCAGGCTGACTGCCTCGAAACCGAAACACGTTATCAAATGAACCTCCCGCCTCGACGAGGCCAACCTCAAGTTCGACATTCCGCAACCTCCATCCCAACCTTGCAGCTCCTATTCGCCGCCTCAGTCCATATCTGCGAACTTTGCGTAAAATCCACCTATACATAAGGACCCTGAACCCCCAAACATATTTCCTAGTCTGGAATGCGTCTCAAAAAAGGCGTTCCCGATTTCTGGGGATTGGGGTACGTGGGATAATTGCTTTTGTTTGGTGGCGTACTGGGAGGCGACCCGAAGAAAAGCCGCATACCGAAATATGTATGCAAGATTTGAGTGGCATGGATACCCTACCTTTCCTTCTGACCGAGATATATTGTAATAGGAATCCGTTGGTGACACGTTTCGTGTGAGTACGGATTCGGTGAGCCTTTGTGTTGTTAAGGGTCGCCGCTACCTTCTCCAGGGCGTACAGCGACGGCCAACTTCGGTCTGGCAGCCCTGCAAAAGTGAATGGCATCCAGAAGAAACATCAGGGCGGAGAATATATGACAGTTGCAGATTGACAGCTCGGGGCATCCTTGAAATGATCGTCTCCCTCTCTCGTGACGAACGATCCACGCGTAATGACACATGAGATGAACTACTCACGTTCCAATGCTGGGCGCCCGGCATACGTAGATATAGCTGAGGATATATATCTAAGTACTTCTCCCGCTGTGTTGTCTCCAACAAAGAGCAAAATGTTGCCCGGAAGCCTCGTTCTCCAATAACGCCCGAGCATTGCTGCCTGATCGATACCCAAGATGAGCAGCAGAATTGCTTCTAATTTTGGCGGTGATTGGACCTGGTCAACAGCGATCAAAGTGAAAGTTGGAGGTGATATCGTATGCGAATCGCTGTCACATGCCGAGAGCCAACCCGTTGGTGCAGCCTCGTCCCCAGAAAGCCTAACGGGAGAAGGCTGGACAGGCATGGGTATCTCTGCGAATGAGCTATCAACAGGTACCCGTAGCCAAAGCGTTGACTTGAATGACGATCCGTAAGGCTGTTGCCCATCATAGTTTGATAAAAGGCTGATCCTTCCCTCAGCAGGCGATTCGATACTTCTCGTACGTCAAGAAGAACCACTTCGAGAAATAGTTTTAGAGATCTTCCACCGCCCTCACTAAACGTCACAGACGGTTATCCTTCTCGGACGATGGGGTCCGGATATCAGAACTATATCCCTACCTCTAGCAGCCAGCAGGGCGTCTTTCCTGGTGCTCTTGTTCCAAGATCAGCAATGCCACGGACTGTCCCTGGAATATTAAACGCCTCGACTCTTCGCACACTAATTCCTGACGCCCTCAAAGATCTCCCGGATTCTGGTCTTGATGAAAGGGTGGCGAATTGCAACCGGTATGGCGAAATGAGCTACGCGCAGGTCGAGGATCCTAAGAAGCCCGACAAGAATGAGGCAGCGATGCAGGGACAGCCTTCCCTCACAAACACGCCGAAAGAACAACAGCACGCGTCCGACTTCGACGCGGTATATCGCCAGAGTCGATCAATCGTCAACAGACCAGACGAAAACGACGACGAAGAAGACGACGGAAACAGCCCGTCAACAGAAGATGTGAACCGAGATGGATGCCGCCAACACTAAAGCTGATCCGACCGAAGAAGTGCCTTTATAAGAGCGAGCTCCCTCAATTTTACACTTCACTTAGTGTTGATAATTGTCCAATCTTTTCCAAGAGATTTGAAGAAGTGGATGTCGCTTGGACGCCGGCCGATAAATGAAGGAATGGGCCGTTTTCAATTAGCTCTTTCCCGGCATTTCCTTAGTATCATTAGATCTCGGGATATTTTGGATCTTGGATATGTATGATGGCCTTCAGGGATAGAGTGTCCCGGAATTGATGTTTTTTGTTGGTTTTTGAAAAGGGTTTTAGCGTCTACATTCGTTGATTCTCCCCTGTCATTTATTAGTATGAAATTAACATTGCATCATGAAGGAAATCATTTTACCAGGCAGATTCAAAGGCCTCCAAAAAGAACATAGGGACATGGTAACAGTAAAGCACCAAAATGTATTGCCGCTTGCTTGGCTAGCCCGAGCGGGTGAAACCATTTGAGGTATCACAAGACTGGCCTTCTGACCTTTGCTGTATGCATGGGCGGAATTCGCTGCAAGCAGCAGAGGTTACTTGCGTGACAAATGCCGGGAGTCGATGAGAACACATGCCATATGCTCATTGACAATTCGCGGTACCTTGCATGCCAACACATGCTCGAGATCATATCCTGAAGGTGCTGCGATCGAACACCTTTCTGGCCAGCTGTCCACGTGTTTTCCACAGGAGGACGACTCGAAGCGATCTTTTTGGTAGTACTCAGCATGGAAGCCACGTTGACACACCCTTCTCGATCTGCAGCGGCCAATCCCCTTAGACTATGTATCTGAGGACAGTCGCACCACTGTAGCATTTCATAAGTAGATCGAGGATCTCCACAGATGAAGGAGGCATTTTTAGATGAGAGGAGATGTATTTTCCGGCAGCAAAACACGCTTCGGCTCTCTCCCGTGTCTGCTCCAAAAACATGTTTCCTGATGTGTGGCTTCCAGACCGAGTTTGTGTCACCAAGTCCCGCGCAGATTTTGTTTGCGGGGTAAGGTTTCACAAATGCAGCCGAACCTTGGGCCTTCAAGTTCAATCCAGACCGATGGCTCCTGGAGCCCATGGTCTGATAAATGGTCTTGATCTGGCGGGGATTCGAGCCCCCACACCAGAGATCGTTCTCGATCCTGGGGGTTCGCATAGCAGGGCGGCTGCATCGTTCGATTGTTGAGAGTTTATGCGATCCGCGTGAGAGATCAATGCTTTGGTCCCCGATGCCATTTGATGACTTCTCCGATTGCAGGTGGAGACGTCCTTGCGATAGGTCGATCGCAGCCCCAATAAACGATGAGGTCTTATGTTCTTCCTTTCTCAGGTGCTCTGTTTTCCTGCCATGAGCCGCATCAGGGCTGACCGCTGAGGTTCAATGATATTCGATATGATTGTGCTCTTCAGACGTTCTGGCAGTCGTGCCAATACCATTTCGATAAAAGCAGTGAGAAAGGTCGTTCTTTTCATGTTCGTGTGGGTACTCCAGTAGTGTACATCGATCTCAGCCCATTAGTACCCAGATAGTAGTGACGCGTGTGTGCTTGCTCCATTTCAGATGATGTTTCGGACCAATCCAGGTACAGGCTCTTGTGATTCGAACGCAGCAAAGAAGGCGATGTCTGGAAGTGATACCACTGGGAGCAATACTGGAAGCGACAGCAAAGATTCGTGGAGCTTGGTTTCAATCGGTGAAAGCGCGAAGCATCGCCGAACCGGGTCAGTAGTGACATTGAGCTTTGAGAATTCGGAGACCGACCATCCAAAGTGCTAGGGGAACTACTGGCCTTACCAGTCCTAATCCTGCTCTTCAATCGGAAGAATTCCCTCAGTTGGAGTCGTTGTGTGATGAACCAGAGAGACATGAGTGGTGAGTTCATTTCGTTCCTCGTGTCCAGTTCGAGGGGCATGTCTCAAGGCTCCCTCTTTCAAGCCTCGAAAAAATCATGAAATAATCTATTGGAAAGGATCGCATATCGTATGCAAGCATCTTCAAATGTGGTGGGTTCGAATTGTATGCAGAGGGAAGGAAAGGGCTACCGGGCTAACAGCAGCCAAAACTACGCCAAAGTAGGGAAGGAAGGAACAATGGTATTTTCAGAAAAAAAGTTGAGGGTATCTGGAGCTGAGAGTTTCTCTTCGTCTCAGCAATTCAATACCACAGTTTCATGAGCCTATAAAATGAACCCTAGCATTTCATTTGCCATTCCAGTCAAGTGCTTCATATAACCGCGCGATTGATTTGTACCGCAACGCGGGGAAACACGCATCGAAGAAAATAATTGGTAGACATCACCAAGACTTTTCCAAGCAACCCAATCAAATAAGTTCATTTCAAACACGAATTATTTGCATGTGTTCGTGACTCAACAAAATGTCGGAAGCTCCGCGGCTCCAAGTCATGTGCAAAGATACAGGACGTTCCTTCCTGCCACAGCCACAAGCCACACGCGACTTGCATCAAGGCCTCGGGAACAACTTTTCCCCCCAGATTTAACATTGCTCTCAATCTAACACGACAATTAAGCCGGATTTCCGCTCATCAAAGAAGCCAATCAGCCAGTTTCGGGATACATGGCTTAAGATGCTTCCTTAGAGCAACCTTGCTGTTAATGTCAAACACGGTCGCTCACAGTAGCATTTCGCGACGTTTTTCAATTCGAATCACAGAGGCCCATTCCTGAACTGGGCGTTCAAATTGCACTTGACCAAACGCATGAAAGCAGTCATTAGCCGTCCTCACCACAGGGTCCTCCTGAACTTCGTTTGGCTGGTACTTTAATGTCTCACACGTTGCGAGGCCTTTAAATAGCAATCTCGAATGACTGTGAATCGAAAGTTTCGTTCTCATCCGAAGGGCAGCCTTGCAAGAAATCCCTCAAACCCAGCTGGCTTCCTGCGGTATAAGATTCGAAATCACGCAACCAAGGAGAGAATCTCCGCGGCTCTTTCTCTATTTCTCCGGCATCGGTAGCGCCACATGAAGAATTTTCATGTCAAGTGCACTCCGCCACGACTTTCCCCTGGCGGCAGAAGTGGAAAATGGTGTTGGTGGCTTGAAGGCTTGAGACCCAACCAGTATAAACGCGCGCCTGACGGAAAGATCGTCCGCAAACCGGCCATGTCGAGAGAACTTTTCCCTTTCTCGCTGCATATAAAAGGACGCGAGGCCCTGACGGCGCTGCGAAAAACTGTTCCTGCGCTTTGCCTTTTGTTTGCTGGGAGAGAGTCCAGTGAAGTGCTGCTTTTGCGCCTCATCATCATATCTGTCACATCCACGTGCAACCCCCACGCGAAAAAAATGGATAGAGTTTAAAAAAGACTCGCATACGGGACATTCCCAGGCTCGCAGGATCTTTGCGGCTGCTGATGGGAAAGTTTCAGGCGCCTTGTTGAAGAGTTTTCACAGGTCTGTCCACTCAGGAATGCATAAACACTCAGCTTTCAGAGGTTTAGGGTTCTGCTACTGGGTAAGGCAAAAGGTGCAAGCAATAGCAAGAAAAAATGGTACAGTATGTTTCATTTCGCCTCGTTTTCTTTGTGCCACTGAGTAGGATTGGGGGGTCGCCGGTCTGCCTCGCCGTGGGATTCCCATCTCATGATCTCCCACAAATTCACAAGTGCCCCTCGTGTTGAGATGGGAACTGGAAGCAAGTTGAGAATTTCGAGAGCAAGTAAGTTCACCATCAGTTCCAAATTGAAATAGCTCAATATTGATGTCTCACGACCAATAGAAGATATCCAAAACGAGCAAAGACAAGCCAACAACGCCAAGACGTCCGCAATCACTTCGACAGCAGCAAAATGTCAAGTCTGGGGAGCAAGACGGAGAAGATGAAAGATCAAATCGAGAGTATTCTCTCCGTTTTCATTGTCAGTGAGACCAAGACTTCGGAAGATGACGGCTTTGGTAGCCCAGAAGTCACCGCCACAGCTCTTACTGGGCAGCCAGACGGACCATCTCAACTCCAAATCTGGACGGAATCTTTCGAAAAACAGGAACACATTGCCTCCCTCCTAGAGAAGGCACCTCACCTCCAACTTTGAGCTGATTGGCGACCGAGCGGGAACTTCCAGCCCTTCACGAAAAGCGCCCTCCCTCCTCCAATGCCCCGCAAAAAATCAACACAGATAGCAACAAACTTCAAGAAACCTAGTTTCCAAGACAGATTCGCAAAATCTCATTTCGAAAAGCAGAATGGAATGGGAAAACGTTTTTGAAAGAAGGTTCGGAGACGTCGGCTTTCAGCGTTCGGTGATCAGCCCCAAGCATTACGTAGCACCCAGCTGCGGTGTACACCGCCAGCCTTGTCCAGCCACCCTCGCGGTAGACGAAAACCAGTACAGCGACAACGAACATGAAAGCGATAGACAAAACTGTGATCTGGGACAGTTTTGAAAGTTCCACAGCTTGTGGGACACTGAAAGGGCGTCTTTTTGAAGCCGTTTGGTTCAAAGGAACTATCTTTGCTTTATGCAGCAAGCGCAGGAGAAAGGGGATGGATTGGGTGTCGCTTTTCCTGTCTACCGCGGGTTACGTCTAGGAAGTTCAGATCTCGGCGTTGCTGTCAATGATACAGGAATAGGGCATCCTATATCGACTGACTGTTGCCTTTCTATGCATATGTATATATAGTAGAAAATGAGAGTCTAAGGAAAAGGGAATGAAGAAGGGGCTGTCTTTATTTATTTTCATTCATTCATGTAATTCGTATCTTCCATAGACTATCTAAAATAGACAATCAGAAGTGCTGCTATCTACCCTGTATACAGTCGTACACACCAGAAGTGCTAATGCAATCGTAAAATAACAAAAGCGCTGTCTATCATGCGTACCGTCGTAAATGTCGAAAGCGCTGTCTTCAATGGATCCTGTCGTGTAAACATCGCAAGCGGCTACTGCCTGCGCAAACTATCGTAAACAAAGCTGTGCAATTCCGAACGCTGCTGTGCACCTCTAAACAACATATCCCATGCATTGTTTGATATCTCCAGAGGTACAAAGAGCGAGAATGGTACAGAAGCTTGGTGGTGAAAAAGTGTGGGGTATCAAGTAACGTGATGAAAGGGAAAAATGAACAATGCGTCGCGTTAAAGTTCGGGTGAGCCACGGTTCACACGAGCTGGGATGCTGCTGACATCGGAGTCTGAGCTGATCGACGGCGTACGACCTTTCTTCCACCAGCCCTTTGATTTCCGAGACTGGGAGTTGGTGTAGCTACCGTATTTTGCAGGCGTGTCGTGACTGCGCTGGCGACCGTCGTATCTCTGAGGCGTATCAAGGTCTGGGCTGGGGCTTCGCTTTCTTTTCGTACCTTGGCTGCTATGGTCTTCGCTGTCGTTGGAGGGCCCTGGGGAAGGAGTGCGGGGGCGAGTCTCTGGGCTGGGGCTCTTGTTTGGGTCGCCGCCTGTTGGAGCAGAATCCTCTTTCTCTTCATCTTCCAGGTCAGAGTCGGATTCAGAGTCAGAACCGGAGGACGAATCGGATTTGGCACCGCTGGAGGTCTCATCATCGGGATTTTGGCTGGACTTCTCGGCGTCTGGCTCCACTTCTGCTTCACCAACAACAACGCCCGCCTTAAGATCCTCGTCCACTGCTTCCGCATCGTCAATGAACTGAGGGGCGGTCGTATCATGGACTTTTTCAGGGTCATCCTCGATAGCGTCTTCCATGACTTCGTCCTCAGAGTCAGAAGTAGTCTCTTTCTCAGAAGTTTCATCCTCTTGATCCTCATTCTGGTCACCCCCCCCGCTGGACTCATCCATTGGGTCTCCGTCGTCGTTCCCACCTTGGTCCTGTTCAACAAACTCATCATTGTCGCTATCACCATGATAATGGATTAGGTCCCACGCTGTCATGGGTGTGCCGTCAATATCGTTAATGTGAATGCTTGGAGAACGACGTCTACGGGGCTCTTCGTCCTGTTCGGACTCTGAGGCTGAATGAGTTTCAGGGGCGAAGATATTCTTTCTATCTGTGCTGACGGGCATTCCATCGGCTTCTGGGATATGGTCCGACAAGTGAGAATTAACATGCTCATCGCCAAAGACTTCGAGCTCCTCAGCCCGATCGGTAGCCATCTCATCAGCATTAGACTTGGAAGCTTTGCCGTTGACTTTGGCAGATTGCCCCTCATCACTGTCCACGGCGAATTTCTCGCTGATTTGCTGCCGCTTCTTTGGCTTCTTGGTCGTGCCTGAGTTAGACTTCGGAGTGATGCTCTTCATCTGAGAAAGGATCTCGGATAAGTTATCGTCATTCGTATCTTCCGTGAAACGGCGTTTCTCAGCAGAAACTTCCTGGCTCTGACTCTCTCCAACGAGCTTCATCTGGTCACGGAGCTTTCGACGCTTCATTCCAGCAATGCCTTCCGCAATGGAGAGGCTGGCTTTCTTGGATCTAGGCGCGGGTTTGAGCTGCTTTAGCGGCGCGGATTCTACCTCGGTCTCTGGAGCATCTTCAATTGAGCTTGCATCATCGCTGACTTCAAGGCTAGAAGCACGTGGTGGCTGGGCGGGAACAGGATGATCGCTCTCAGAGTCTTCCGCAGCACCCTCGGTGGCTTCGTCCAGAATGAACTTGCGAACTTCCTTAGATACGTGCTTTCGCTTCTTCTTGGGAGGCTGGTCTCGAAGATTGGACTCGTCTCCGTCTTGCGCAAGCGAGCCTTTCTTTTTGGAAATAGCTTTTCGCTTCTTCTTGGAAGGAGTAGGATCAACGTCGGGGTTGTCCCAGGCTTCGCGATCAGCTTCGTTCCCATCGACAGCCTGAGCCTTCTTGGTGCGCTTTTTAGGCTTTGCTTTAGCTTTGGTAGTAGACTTAGGCTGCTCCTCCTCAACTAGCTCCTGGTCAGAGTCTTTAGATGTAGACTTTGCTCCGGAGATGCCACTAGGTCCTTCGCCGTTTCCAAGGTCATCGTCGTCGGAATCAATTGCGAACTCGGCGCTGGTATACTTAATGCCAGATGTAGAACCCTGTCGCTGCTTTTTTGTAGAAACACTCGAACCTTCTCCGTTATCTCTCTCAGGTCTAGTGACTTTCGAGACCTTGGGAGCTTTCACTTTCTTGGTACCCTTCTTCCGGTACTGCTTCTGCTTTCTCTTCTCGGGTAGAGGTTCCGTCTCAATAAACTGTTCGGGCTCATTGGGTGCAGCTGCTTGGAAACTGTCGATGAGGTGCTCGAGAACATCTTTGTGGCGCATGTCCCGGTTGTCTGGGATCTTGCGTCTGAGGTTTCGATAGAGGGTCTTCAGAGTTAGAACCTTACTTTCGAAAGGAATAGTCTGGTTGACCATGGGCCAGGGGATCTTTCCCTCTCTGCCAGCACCGGTATCGCGAATAGCATATAGGACGTCTAACTTTTGGATAGGCGTCATGGCTCGGGCTTCAACCTCCGATTGGTGAGATCGCCATACATTTTCGTCGAGGGTGACCTCAAGAGTCGGTCCTTCGGCTTCGGCTTCTGATTCTGAGACTCCTCGCTCCTGTAAGGTCTTCCACTTTTGGGCACACTGGAGACGGCTTCTAGTATGATTCAGACTCTTACTGATTACTCCAAAGTCAAGGTAATCTTCAACGTTTTTGCCCTTCATCTCTTCGTCGGTTTTCTTGAGTTCGCGGAGTTGATCCAGGAGCTCCTTTACTGCGTTCTTGAGACTAGTTTCCTCTTCCTTTGTCCAAGGCTCTCTACGCATGCTGTCGCCACAGATCAAATAGTTCCTCCATCGGTCCCGACAATCATCGGGGAATCTGTCGATCGCCTGGCCGATTTGGGTCCACTTGTTCGGGGTCTTCTTGTACGCATCCTTGAGTTCATTGTCCTGATCTTCAGTCCATTTCCCACGGCTTTCAAAGTTATGGAATTTTCTGCGGGCGCATTGGAGAATCTTCTTCTTAGTGACATTCGGGACCATCTCGCAAACATCTTTCCACAGATCCTTGCCCTCAGAAGCGGTTCCTTGTACCAATTGATTGATTTCAAACTGGGTCATATCGTGCATGCTTCTGAAGTGTTCAATAGCCTCTGAGATAGCCTGGATATCATCTGGAGGAAGACGACCTGGAGTCGCTGTTGGTTTAGGGGTGCTTGGCTTCGGTGTCTTCGACTTCCTCGGGGTTTTAGCAGTTTTGGCATTGGGAGTCTTCTTCGCGTTCGCCGTTGAAGATTCAGCCTCGCCTATCTCCAATACACGTCTAGGTTTGGGTATTAGGGCTGGAAGTTGTAATTCCTGGCCAGGCTCTTCCGGCTTCTCGGTAACCTTTCGGCCCTTTCGTTTGGGTTTTCCATTCGAAGTAAGAACAGGAGGTTGTGATGGCTGGGTAGTGGATAGACTATCTTCCTCGAGCTCTTCATCCTCCGCTGGCTTGGTAATATTGACCTCCTTCTTATTGTCTTTGCGTGGCCAGTTCAAAAAGACGGGACTAGGTGTGTCGGCAGAAGTCGATCTTGGTTTCTCCGCAGATTTATCGTAGCCAGGAGGGAGTATCGGAGTAGTCGAGATATTTTTTGCGGATTCTTCTCTGACTGTCTGGCTGTATAACTTTCTCGCTCCCGCCTCTAAGTCCAGGCCAGAAAATGGATCGTCACCAACAGATAGCGACCTCTGATCTCTTGATCGAGGTTGCGATCCATGATCCGAAGATTGAAACCCCATGTCCCGTAAATCTCTGCCAGCGGGAGTCTTCACCATGCGGCGTTTAGGTTTGTTCGCAGCGACAACAACTGTATCAGATGCCTTTCGCTTTCCTAGAGCCTTCTTAGACGGGCGGATCGGAGCATCGTTGTCCTCATCTTCTTCTTCGGGAGCGGTTGAGGGAGCACCAATTCGAAGTTGTCGTGAAGCCTGTTCGAAATAGCTTGGAGTATCTTGCGAGAGATCTGCAGAACGAGCGGCGACAGCATTCTTCACGCCTCTGCCGTTGACTGTGGCGCTTGTGGGTTTCACTAGCGGTGTCTTCGCCTTTCTCCTACTTCTCGCAGACTTCGGAGGTGATTGTGTGTTGTCGGGAGGAATTGAATAGTCGCTGAAGGGAACTTCGTCGACTTTCTCTGGTTCGTTCTCGAGTTGAGCTCCTGGATCTGGAATAACATCTCCGTCTGCCTTGCTGGATCGCGATTGTCGAGTCTTTGTTGGATTGAGTGCGTTTTCCGAGGGTGCGGCGCCGTTGAGCAATTGACGCGCCGTGATGAATTTCAACCCATGCTCGTCGGCATCTCGCTGTGCCTGCTCCTTATTTGCAACCTGCTGATCGTTTTTCGAGAATCTGCCCTTGTTATTGCGCAGTTGCTTGCTGGAAGCCTTCGCAGGGAGCGCAAGATTCATCTCAACCTCCTCATTCAATTCAACATGATCTGCGACAGTGACGGGTCCAGACTTGATTTCAACCACCGGCCTTGAATCGCGGACAGGGGCAATATCTTCTTCTTGCTGGTCTTCAGCTTCGAGCTGCGTCGCTGACTTTCTCGTTGTCTTCTCCGACTTTGGGCTTGGAGGTTGTGGAATTGGCTGGTCGCTCGCATCCTCGAACAGCTCCTCACGCACACCAATATTAGAATCCTGCATTTCTAAACCCTCCATCTCGTCGTCTTCCTGCTCCTCTGCGCGCACATGTAAATCAGCAGAGCTCCCGGCAAGTGTGGCGTACCAATCGGGCGCAGGAATGCACAATCACGGGTAGACTTACTGTTTGGACTCGAGCTGTTCGGCGCAGACTCGTCTTTCTCCTCGGGAGGTTCAATCTGCGAGGAACCAAAGACCCGCAGGATCGTCTTGAGCATTTTCGGGTGTGCGCATGGATCGCGTTTCGCAGATGTTGTGGTGGGAGGAGGGGAGGTGAGGGGAGAATCGCGAAGGTGCTCGGGGTAACTTTTTCAAGACGCGTGAAGCACGGCTCGCTTACAGGCCTAGCAGCATGATGCGGTAGCACGTGTGCAGTTTTGTGAAGGGGGAGGAGGCTGGGAGATGCTCGTGGTGTTTATGACCATCTTCCATGCTGGCTTTATGGGTAACGTAAAAAAAGAAAGTTGGATTATGCGCAGGGAAAGAGCTACCCTCCATCCACCCCCAGATTGATCTGGACCACCAGCCGGGCTGCACCTGTCTAGACACGACTCCTAGCACGAACGCGTAGAGTGTTATTAGGACTTATTAGCAGTCACCGTAGAATCAACTGTCTATATAGCGATGGTAGCTCTCAAATATTATAAAGACCCTCCTGCTTGTATAGAAAACAGGAGGCCTTATTCCAGTCAGAATTTGGCAATTCTGAGTCGTGAATGCAAGGCAAACACGCGTCTAGCCTGCCAGAATATCCAGTTCTTAGATATCTCGAAGTGAGTCAAATATTCCCACTTCGAAACCTCCCCCAGCAACCCAAACTTGCATCTATGTTTTCCAGATTGGTTTTGAAAATTACCAAAGGACGCCCAAGGTCACCGTTACATTTGAGATTACACAAGCTTACCCCTCTAAACCCCGCACTTGGTACATAGATAGAATTAAGAGCACAGGGCTTTGCTCACCGTACACCTTGCTCGATATTAGCAATCATTGCAATTAGAGGTTCTTGGTACCTTGGGAATGTTCCACTATTTGTGGCACATTCCAAAAGCCTTGAAATCCACAGTTTCAAGGCGAAAGAAAAATATAGCAGTCTGTGCGGTGAGTAATGCCACATGCTCTTACACTTGATATCACCAAGTCAAGGGTTGCTTTTCAAAATCTTTTTATTGAAGAGGAGTCTGGTCAAGTCCAGACGCCACTCCGGACCTCAACCAGCTCATATAATATGTTCAAGGGGTATCGTCCGTATCTTCATCTCGTCGAGGTCATAATAATCTACAAATCGTACCCAACCTCATGTCTGCGCCGTTTTTAACATCAAAACCCAACTACGGCACGCAGTTTGGGTGACAAGGGCCAAATCGCTTTTCGCGAATTTCGGGAAAACGGCTGGGGCGCGCCCCCCGAACGAAACACACCTGGTTATTTGGAAGAGAAAAATGAGGATATATTAATCGATCATATGCATATTCCATAAACTCCGTACTCCAAGCGTAATACCCTAAGACAAGATCCCCATCTTCTCCTTCAACAGATCCCTCTTCTTGCCTACTGTCCAGACTTCTACCTCACCCATTAAGTCGTCTTCATCGTCGGGAACCTCAAGGAAGTCAACTCCTAATTGGCCGAGTATATCGTTCAACTGGAGCTCCGACAGATTGTTGATGCGTAGCCAAGTACATGGAAAGTTGCGTATTTGGCGGCCAGTAGTGAGGTTAAAAAGCGGCTTGAAACGTGTAGTCGCCTCTCGTATCCGGAAATTCGAATTGTAGATCCGGGCAGAGTTATTTGCTTCCCTTGAACATATTAGCAAATCCAACTAGTAAATAGAGAGAGGGTTGAAGCTTTACAGCGAGGTCATTCGGGCCGCTACGTTCCGCTCCATATCGTCAAACCGCTGGTCCATATCGTCGAACCGCCGATTTATATCGTCGAACCGCTGGTTCATCGCAGCTAACTGATCTTTGATCTCAATAAGTTGCTCACCTAGCCCAGTGAGTACATCGGCGTCTTGCACCTGAGGAAGAGCGCGGAGTGAGGCCTGCACTGTATCTACCAGTGATCGGCTAATACCTGTCATCGCCGTGGCCATAGCAGTCTCGACTTGCGCAATAACGGCAGGATCATTTCTACGCATCTTGATAATCAAAAACAAAGCGGGTCTTGATGATAAGAGGGGTATTTAGCGTTGTGGATCATGAAGTAGTTGATGTTTAGAGGTAAATTTGGTCGAAGCGAGCGGGGTTGCTTTAAACGTGTCAGTCTAGGCTCAGTATAGTAAGCGAGACGCATGACTCCCCAGTACAATGAGTACCGTAGGATCTGGGTAAATCGGGAAAGCGCTAGCAGTTTAGCGTGAAAGGCTGTTTCTCCCAAATCAGAGCCAAATAAAATCAGAAAAAAAGATAGAAAATTGTTCCAAAATTCTTTTCCGAAACTGATCAAGGCTTATACTCAGTACTTTATGCTAGCTCCTACGTGGAAGAAGTTATATAGTGCACGATTCCTAAGGGGTAGACCCACTCTGCCTTCGCGTAGGCAGTTGGGCCACTCACAGAACGCGCTAAACTGCTAGCGCTTTCCCGATTTACCCAGATCCTACGGTACCTTAGGCGTATGTTATGTATTGCAAAGCTCGCCGCCGTCGAAAATACTCCCGTATCTTGAATCTAAACTTCTTTTAAACTCTCTAGTTTGCTGTAAAGTTTGGTAGGGGAGCAAGTTTTATATAGATCTTCGCGCCATGTCGACTCCAACCAAGTCCCCAGGCCGGAAGCGTTCGAAGGTCAAAGCGGAGCCGGAGGTGAAAGAGGAGAGCGAGGAGGAGGATGAGATCACTGATAAGGAGGTAGAGCCTGTCTTCGGTGAGCTGGACGACGACGACGGTGACGGCGGCGTGAAGGGAGAGGCGGAAGAAGAAGAGCCGGGGTTGAGAGCGGAGGCCGCCGAAGAAGAGGAAAATCAATCCCTTTTTGTAGGAGCGCAAGACAGCGAGGGCGTATATAAGGATATGGATGCTGACGAGGCTGATAACAGCTCGCTTTCCAGCGCGCCGAACGATAGCTCTGACTCTGACGCCGACCTACCACCCATTGAAGAAGTTGGGCTTAAATCCCGCACTAGATCCGGAGGAAGTGAACACGATGGCCGCTACGTGGCCCTCAACAGCCCGTAGTACGTGGATTTTGTTCCTATAGCCTATTATTGTCCCGGTTATAGGCGTTTTTGCTTTTTTCTGTCTTATTTCGACGGTTTAATACCATCACCAAAATAAAAGTATATCGTACTTAAATTTAGAGTTTCGGCAAATATCTGTACGCAAATTAAATTACAACGAAATTTAATTAATACAAGATAATAATATTATGATTAATCTTAAATGCGAAGCGCGGCTTTTGCATTGATTTTAATTTTCCGAAATTCGCGAAAAGCGATTTGGCCCTTGTCACTGAAACTGCGTGCCGTACCCAGCCTTATAAACACTTATTCAACGCTATTTTAAAATCCGACCAACCTCATCGTTCGTTCATCTTACGTCTATACCAGAAGTCATCCTCTCCGCCCCTTCATTTGCTCAGCGACCTCAGTAACTCCGTTACATCATGGTAAGCCCGTCTCGTCGCCTGACCAGAAACCTTGCCATTGTCAAATGCGTTCTGAGCTTCCTTCTTGATTGCCGCCATCCTCTGTTCATCGGTCAGATCCTCGTCGTCGAAGACAAACTGCTTTGCGTGGACGAATGAACGGAGTTCTTTCTCGGTCTCAAGCTTCTCCAGCAAAAGCTCGTCGGTGATCTCAAGTCTCGCCTCCTCCGCTCTCTCCTCAAACGATTTGTCTTCATAGAAAGTAACTTTCTTCTTCGCCTTGCTTCCCTTAGACCATGTGGCCGCACGGGCTCTGTTACCCAATGATAGGCCAGTTTGAGCGGTTGGGAGGGACGAAACCCGGGTCCTTGGCTCGTAGCGTTCAGAAGTAGAATCGTTATATCTTGCCAGTAGAGGAGAACGTAGCATTTTCTTTTTTGGCAAACCTTCCGCGTCTGGCTCCGGTGTTAAGGACTCAACGGATTGCCCATCGGCGCCAACGCGAATCGAGGACATGCTCTTCTTCGGCTTTAATTGACCGGGTTGACCATTATTCTCAGACTCGAGATTTTGTGGCAAGGACTCAACAGACTTCTTGAAGCCAAAGCTCGGCATACTCCTCTTCTTCTGTAATTTTCTGGGTTGGCCACTGGGTTCATCCTCGGAGGACTTTGGAGAGAAGTTGCTGGATTTACTGCTTATTAGAGGCGGTACAGTAGAAGATCCCGTCTTAACCGTGAGTGAGTCTGAGCCTTTACGGCGTGTGAGGAGGTTTGTGAGGCTGCCCTTCTTTTTGAGCTCGGACTTGGGTTGAACAGTTACGGGCGGTTCGTTATACGGCTTGGTCAAGAAATCGTAGCCTGCGTTTTGATGAGACTGGATCTCATCTTGAGATGATGTAAATTGGCCGGAAGGAGCTTGGACGATGGGTCTTGAAGAAGTTACTGTAGAAGTGAGGCTGAACAAATCCCCGGGTCTGGTTGACGCTGTAGAGGCATTTGTAGGTCCAGAAGAGACTTTTGCAGGGATCCGGCTTGGAGCATCCTCAGGTCTGGATGAAGCTCTCGTCGCAGCATAGTTGGAGAGATACTCGTCGTTGGAGAGCATTGAAACCTTTCCGCTTGAGATCTCAGCAGCAGAGGGCCTGACAAAGCGTTTGGCTTTTGTGTTTCTAACTGACTGGAAACCTTCTATCTCCTTTAATATCGAATCAATCGTAACTGGCGAATCCTTGGTGCTATCCGGATGGACAGCGCTCTTGAAATTGATGGACTTGAGGGCATTGTAGCCGAGATCTCCAGTGGGGATCGGCGGCGGTTGCATCTCTGGTAGTGGTGGCAAGGGGGTTGATGGGGGAGGGCCAGATGGGCCGTACGGAAGACGCCGCGGAGCTGACGGTACGCTAGCGACTGATAGAGAGTCAGTATTACTCCTTTTGTGAATGAATGTTGAGAGCGGTTCTCAACGTCTCAGAAGCCGTGAGACATTCACAGAGCTCCTGAAAGCAACAGAGAATGAGAAAGGGACGGGGTTATCCTTACCAAAACGGGGCTGTTTCTGTTTCGTCTCCTCGATCTTCATACCTGCGAATCGGATGTTAGAGGTGGTTTTCAATGTCTCAGGAGCCGTGGGGTATTCGCAGACTCCTGGGAGTGAGAAAGGAATTGGAATATCCTTACCAGAGGCAGGCAGCTGTGCCTTTGCGTCCTCGATCATGATTCCTGCGAGTCGAATGTATTCGTGCAGATTGTAGCGCGCTGAGCCCCAACTGTGTTTGTGTTCGGGGTGGAGGAGTTTTGACACAAATAAATCTAGCGCGTCGGAGCCTTTCGACGCGACGGTGTTAATATGGCTGTAAAATACGCTACGGTATCGAGCTAGCGCGTCTTTATCTATTTTGTCGTTGGGCAAGTCATCCACGCCTGGGGGAAAGAGTGTGTTGAGCATCGCTAGTGCATTAGGCTTGTAGAACGACGGTGATTGCAGTTCATGGATCATGATCTATCACGTGTAAATCTCTCTTCGAGGTAGTTTGAAAGTTAAAGCAAATGTACATACCCATATCCTGAAGTCGACATAAACGTTCGCATAATAGGTCTCAATCTCGAGCTCTTCCCGTTGGATGCTCCCCACCCATGTAAACATGACCTTGTCTTTCAACAATACAGTTTGCCAGTTCTCTTTAGTTATCCCCATGCTTGTAGCAGCGGCTCTCAACAGTTCTCGGCGGTTGGTTTCGAGACCTCTGAGATAATCCAGGCCAGTGAGCGCTTGGCCAAAATCGGCGTCGTAGTAATTCTTGGGGAATGCTTGGTTCTGGCAAACCTCCTTGATGAGGCTCATCGGATAACCTGACACTTTCTTGGTGTTCTCTAGCGTTACGGACATGATTTCCCTCAGGAGGTCAACGGTCATATTGGTAAACTTGTCCAACCCGAGGCAATTCTCGCCGAGTAAGCTGTTTTTCGAATTGGAGAGTCTCGCGTTTTGGACTGCGTCTATGGTGGACAGGTTGGGTTGGGATAATGGATTCGCAAGAGTTCGGATTATACGCATTCCATTGGTCTTGTCGTGCCAGAATTGATGGGCCTGTCTCGTCGTAGGTAAACGCTCGCCTTGATAATGAATCGTCAGCTATCAATTTGCAGGTATTGCGTCCATATCATACCGGAATTAATGGCAAACATTCTTCGCAGGGGGAGCTCCAACGGCAGCTGACGCTCAAGAATGTGATTTAGGATCCACGGGTAAGAATCGCTGTCGTTATGATCCTTCGAGACTTGAGAGCGAGGAGGTTTAGAGCTGAAGGTGGTGCGCGATGTCGCCCGTGAATTTGAGTCTCGCGGCGGCATGGCCTTGACCTCCGCTTGCGGCATCCTCGACGGCATTTTGACCAGCTCCAAACAACACACAAAATACCCAACTACCTGCCACAGTCTACCAAAACATCAATAACAACGCGAATCTTCTTGGTCCTGCAGTCCAAGTCCAAAAGATTGTCAAGTCCACTCGCACCAAACTCCATGCTCCTCCTCCGCAGTCACTTGAAATCCGCAGCCGCTCTGGTGCTATTGGCTTCTCCAGAGACGTACGAAGGGCCTTCCCAGCAGTATTATATCAAGCGCAAAGAACGCGCGCGAAGTCATTCCTCTTCTAATGTTCTCTAGGCGCCTCTGCATCACCAACTGCGGCCCGGGAAGATACAAAGCAAGCCCACAAAGTGGAAGATATAAGACGTGCGGGTTACTGATACGATGGGAACGGCAAGAAGTCAACAAACAGTCTCGAAGCCAAGATCAACTACTACGCGTCATAGCTTGGATCAAACACGAAATGCTATGTCGATATCCGCGGGAAGCAAACGACGAAAGGGGAAGGGGAAGCAGTGGTAGACTCTGATGTTAAGAGGACGAACCAAAGAGCATACAAGACGGCAGAGAACCTACACAGTGATGGCAGATGCTCTTAATGTTATCTTCGCCTCATAGTCCGTCGTCCCCGGAAGGTGGGCATGAGGGGTCATATTTGGACAAGCCTATTGATTGCTTGCATTTCTCCGACGAGGCTGGCCGGGATGTTCTGATAGGCCAATTGCTCCTGGAGGAACCTTGTGCATAAAGCTCATGCAATATCAATATTGCTGAATAGGCGGATGAACCCTGGCACTTCTTATTCTTCGCATATTCTGGTCCCTTGGAGTGATTGACATCGGGGAATTAATCCTGGAAGACGATCATGCATACTTCCCAGCTAGGCATGGCTGCATGGACAGTAGTTGGCCCCAGCGAAAAAGAAGTCCAAGTCCTCTCCAAGTGATCCAAGAGACGAGCTTCAACAATGTAATGACGAGAAAAAGTTTATGCAAAACGTTCCTGTTGGTGTGTTGGTGTCATACGCTGAAATTCTGTGTGGTGGGCATAATCTACACGGTGATGATGCAAAAACGAGACGAAAACATGTTTCCAACATTCGGTCAGAGCGCACAATCAGCCTACTACCCGGGTGCTTGACAAATTCCATGTGGGCCTGCAGGTGCACCCCACTCGGAACAGAGAAACCCCCAAGAAACAGCCAAATCAGGGCGAGTCATCTGTTGTTTCGGGGCTGAATTTTGCCGCTTACGGTCGATGAAGCAGTTGCTGAGCGGAAGCCGGAAGTGTAGAAGCTGTATTGATGCAATGGGCCTCTTTCCGTCCGCATCCATTCCGCCCGGCGTTCTGCGGCGGAGGCAATACGGATTGCAGCGTCATATCTGTCGAAAGTATCGTCTGATACCGTTTGTCGACTTGTGAGAGACCCTTCTCTTGGATTCCATGGCGAGTCCCTAGGCAATTTTACCTGCGACCGAGTAGATGTGGTGGCCGTTATCTGCAATATCTGCACGGGGTATACTGTACTTCATCTAGCTGAGGCTCTTCTGAAGATGAAGTCTCCAAATAGACTGCTTGGTGCATGGTGCGACGTTGCAAGATGCATGCACTGGAGTCCACATGGTCGAAATCCATTGTGCTTTCCTGTGCATCTCCGTCGGACAGCAGCCGTTTGCGTGACATCGATTCCGTTTTTATCGAGTCTGTGGCTACCCGTCGCATCAATCTAGAATGCTTCCGTGTCACAAAGGTCGACAAGTGACGGAGTCGAGCGAGGGTTCGGCGAAGAATAATGTAAACGGCGATGGTGAAGGGGGAGGTGATGGATGGACGGGAGTGAAATTTAGGGTCCCGAAGTGACTGCTGTGAAATTTGAGTTTAGGTGCTTACGGCCCCTAATGGTCACCCCTGCCCCGCAGGATCATCCCATCTCCAACTAAGCAAGAATTAAGATATGACAAGTACGAATTATAAGTGAACTATATGTGAATCGTTATGATAATTAAAGTATTTTAAGTTAAGTTTCAACTATGAAAATGACCGGATGTTTCGGCTTTCATTCCATTTCCGGGTTCAACGACACGCGGCGAAAGGGGCCCTAGGAAAAGCAATGATTCTCCATCATCGCATCCCAATCCGTACACATAACTCTCGAACTAGGACGCCGCCATTTGGCTGCATCCTGGGCACATCGCCATACCACGGAAGATGAGGCCAGCCGCCCTGTCACGGCGCATATATCGGATATCAACTTCTCGGCGCGCTCTTACGACGCGGTGTGCAACACGGAATCTGGTCGCACAACGAAGATGCTTTGCCACAGGTGGCGAACCTGAGAAATTGGGTAAGTGGGCAATGATGAAGATTCTACCATGCGTTATTACCATTATCATTTGATTTTCACGATTGCTATTCCCTGCTGCCGGGAAGAGGGCCCATCTGGCTATTTGTTGTCGCGTGTCAAAGTTATGCACCCCAGATTCTGCAGGGCAAGGTACATCCGGCATTTGCATTCTAGAATCTGGAGAACCCCTCCCATCTTCATACTGCAGCTATCTGCCGGCGAAATAGCTGTCGGAACTTGGCCTACCGCAAGATTGCGGGCAGACAGCTATGCGGTGCCATGTCTCGAGTGAGATCATCGGACTCACATGAGCAGTGCCACGTGACACAATTGATTTCCCCCTTTTTGGCTCAAAATGTGTGCTGACTGGTTTCAAGAGGATGAGAAAACTTTCGGTCTAGGATATAGTCAAGAACAGAACGGCTCCAAGTCAAGGAGAAACTACCCCTCTGAAAATGAGTCTTCAATCCCGTCAAAAATGCTGGAAGCAGCAGCAACTGCCTTCGCATCTCTGGTCGTACTCGGGACCGGCTTCGGACTCGGTGGATTCCTCTACCATCGGTTCTACAAGTGGCTTGTCCTGCACAAAATGGAAGGTGCGTTTGAGCCTGGCGATCCAGTCCTCGAACTCGCCGCCATCGGCAAACAAATCCCCAACACCATCACGAACCGAAGTCAGGAGGAATCAGAAGACCACTGGATTTTACGAGAAGAGCAAGCCAAGATTGACGCCATTGTCAATGGAACTGATCATGGCCACTATCACCTTTTGATAGGTGAGAAAGGCACCGGGAAGTCAAGCATGCTGCTTGATGCCATGAAGAAAGTCGACGGCGAGGGCATCAGTATGTTCGAGGCACATGCAGATTTGGAAATTTTCAGAATCCGGCTGGGAAAGTCTCTGGACTTTGAGTTCCATGAAGATTATATCGGTTCTTACTTCTCAGAAAGAGGGCCTAGAGATACTACCGCGCTTCTTGATATCGAGCGAGCCTTCAACAAGCTGGAGAAAGTGGCGTTGAAGAGACGAAAGAGGGTCGGCAGGCCCTTAGTCCTCATTATCAACGCCATTCATCTCTTGCGGGACGATGAAGACGGGAGAGACCTACTTGAGTTATTGCAACAGCGAGCCGAGCAGTGGGCAGCCAGCAATCTCGTTACTGTAGTCTTCAACAGCGACGATTACTGGATATATGAGCGATTGAAGGTGCTAGCCACGCGTATGGAAGTCACATCCGTCACAGACTTGCCAAAGGCCCAGGCAATAACAGCTCTCTCCAAGTACCGCCAGAAGTACTTCAAAGAAGCCGCCACCCCAGACATCTTGTCCGAAGTCTACAGCAGAGTAGGCGGGCGTCTGACATTCCTCAACCGGGTAGCACGGTCAAAAGACATGCTCGAAACCTGTAACGAAATCATTGACGTCGAGCGCCGCTGGTTCCTGAATCAGTGCTGGGTGCTTGGCATGGAGATGGATGACGATGTGATGGATCAGCAGAAATACGCCGTATGTCACTCCCCTCACTTCATCCATGCATATTATTAACACAGTATATCTAGTCAGCAGCAATGGTTCTAGCCCAAGCCCTCGTAAACCTCGAAAAAGACCTCGCGGAACAGCCAAACCCAGACGGCTCCCACAACATCCCGCAAATCCCCCTGCACAAAGCGCGCCAGATCATGACGCGCGCAGACTTCATCCGGGAATACGACCACGTAAATCTCTTCACAATCACCTCTTCCGCGTTTGTCCGCGCTGATTCCGTGCCCATGCAAAGAGCGTTCCGGATGATCTGCAGTGAGCAAGGCTTCGATGAGCATCTTGAGGCAACGCTGCAGCGTATTAATGATATTGAGAGTTTGGGACGCACGAGGGAGTTGGTGGCTAAGGATCTAGTGCTGGGTGGGAAGTATAAGTTTTTGCTAAAGGATGGGGAGAGGCGGGGCGAGAAAGTCACGGAAGTTATATGGGAGGAAAAGGCTGATGAAGAAGACGAAAAATGAGACACTGGTGTCATGATTGTAAGATTTTGTATGTTGTACGATGTAAGACTACGCGGCATTGCTCAGCGTACAGACTACCT